>UZAN01039383.1:155657-182330 GCA_900618425.1 Echinostoma caproni | reverse complement strand
CACAATCCTCAGCTCATTCAATGAATCATAAACTAAAGTTTTGCCTTATGTCGAACCTATTGGTAGTGCACTCAGCCCTCGGGGACTTGAACCTGGGTCGATCGCATGAAGGGTGGTTGTGTCAAACAAGTCACACCGAATTCAATCAGAATCAGAAATCGAATTTCCTTCATTACAGTTCGTGTTCACCTCGGTTGACGACAAAGTTATTTTGTTGTAATACGAATTCCGATACCCTACACTACGTCCAAAATAGTTTGATTATGCAATTCTGAGCTCGTTGTGAGGATTACAAATACCCTAAAAAGGAGGGGGGGGGGCGTACGTGAAGACTCCTTTATTAACAAAAGTATATCGAAGGATATCTTCGTTGTGTGGAATACACCGATATGGCATAGGGCTGGGTCATAGTTTGAGGAATGTTGCAAAACATCTCAGGCTGCTTTTATTTGTAGTGGTCAATTTAAACAGATCTTTCGAAAAAAGAACCGCCGCCGCCATTACCACCATCACTGCTACCATAACCGAGAGTCATGTGACGGCGAACATGAAGAATTTCTGGAACGTAAAGCCTCACTGAGGGCCACTGAAAGATTTCCTGCAGAGCAGATTTTCCTGACTGCTTCAATAGTTGTTTATCGTAAGCAACCAAGCAGGTGATAATCTTCAGTCTTGGCCTTTTGTTCTTCGCTTCTATATTTTTGGTGTCACGTTTGAAAAATTATTATGATCAGAGTTTTTGGTCGATAATTAAGGGCTTATTATCAAGAAAACATTTGAAAGTTGTTGTCAGATTAGGTGTATATCGAACGAAAGCGATTGGTCATTTATTCACCGAGTTTAGAAAGATCCCTTAGTTACGCGGATACCAAGCCCACGGTTTACCCACTGTTTCTCAAGAAACCATAATGACATTTATTTTCTTTGAATCCTGAAGCCAAAGTTCTCTTATATATCTCTCTTTCTCTTACTCACATGAAACGCAGAGAATTCGGTTAACACAAAGTCTGTCCCCATCATTCGGTTTGAGAAAAAGTGCTTTACTCAGGGTTCCCATAACCTAGACAGTGAATGTGAGAAAAAAATAAAATACGTGAACTTCACCATAGTATCCTAATGTAGAGTACCAATAAGAATTTTTTTAATTAAAGAAAAAGTTGAAGTTTCGAAGGCGCTTTAAGTGAGCCTTATTTGATAATTTTTCCATATAACGAATTCGTCGCGTGAATGAGGCGTGTGTTGAAAAACTGGGAGGAACTGGACAGCTGTTTCGACCTGGTTGGGCCTCATTAGCAGTGTGAATCCATCGATCCAAATAGGGATCGAACTCGGAACCTAAAAGATAGAACGCAAGCATACTACCCACTCGACCACCAGGCATCTGATCAGACCGCTGCTCATTTGGAATATATAGCACCACCCATCTTTGCCAGCTTGTTGTGAGTATTGTTTCTCATTCATCTCAGCACTAGCCTTCAGGTTTGATATTCGGTTGGAAACTTACACTGAACGACGGTTTCGACCTGGTTGGGCCAAAAGAGCTGTTCATTGCCTCCCAGATTTTCAGGTAACGTCTGATTTATACGACGAATTCATCATATAAGCAAATAAAATACCCAATTACTGTCATACAGATTTTTCGCCAGGATATGCGTTTTAAATGCATCACCCTACTCTTTGTTTATTCAGATATCGTACCAATTGTTTCCATTAAATAAACTGCCGTTGTTTGTACTAGAGATGAGTGTATCAACTTACATTTGTTTGTGAAATTTCCGGAGGATAGTTTCGACGCATTGGTGGTCAAAGATTTGAAATTAAAGTGATCAAACCTGCTTTTACTACTCTTTTTGAGGATGATCATTATCCTCGTCAGAATAAATGTTTTTTGTTTAGCTAAAGGTAGAATACCTGGTTTCTGTTTAACTCTTGCACGGCGCCCATTCTGACAACGTCATTTCTGTCGCATGTCAGAAATTGCGCATCGGGCGTTTCTTTTCCGCCACAATTAACCATAACAGGTTGGAGTTAAAGTGTAGCAGTGACGATCGGGACGGAAACGAACGGTGTGTGGATCACATCAAAACCTTCAAACGGATTGAATTGTCCGACTGGATAGAACTCAGTTTGTTTTGTTTGTAAAACGATGTGAATTGGAGAAAAAAGCTGCAAGAACTAGATGGTGGGGATGATGATCCGATCAGTTAACGGGATTTAAATTAGCTGAAAAAAGTGTTGATTAATTCAAACATTTTCCAAGGGAAACTTAGTCGTGTATATAGTAAATGAAGCGTGAGCTAAAAAGCTAGTAAGCACTGGACAGCTGTTTCGACCTGGTTGGGTCTCACCGGTAGTGCGTATCCATCGACCCGACTGGGGATCGAACGAATCTTTCAAACAAGATATGAGCAAAATGAAAGCAACCCCACACGTAGAAGTATGCATGTATGCATGCCAGAGACTAGGATGTTCACGTTTATACTTTAACCAATAGTTTCTTGCTTTGAATACAGGCCATAAAATGGAGTTATCAAAACGGTCAATCTAATTTATAAGTATTGATAACAAAATATCAATTAAAAATTACTCTGTCGAAAACCAAGCGTTTTGAAGTTGGAATGAACGACCGAATGGTCCGTCAACTGAATAACAGCCACGATCAAGTTTGAAGGGTATGGTTTTTCGTATCCATAAACGAATATCAATAAAGTCCTATCACACTTTCTGAACAGTTAATGATACGCGGATTTAGATGTAAGTTAAATGTCTTGGACCAACTGTGAAGAAGGAATTACCATGGAGGAAAATGGTGACCATACTACACTAAAAGTTCTTTTTTCATTAATTCATTCTGCTCCTAATAGGTGCCAAATGCTTTTGTGATCAGTCAATCAATCAATATATATATATATATACAACAATTAACCATTTAACTAGAATCGGAAAATAATCCGCAATTTTTAAAAAAGAAACGTGAAAATGAAAAAATGCGAATCAGATTCTCGCAACAGGTGCGCCATTGATGCCGATTACCAGCTGCATTTGCCAGTGTCTCAAGCCACATATGTTTGCAGTCCTTGGGACCCCAAGGTGAGAGCGGGATGACCGGTCTCAGTCACGATTGGGATTGTCTGAGGTGAAGATTCTTCGGCGAACCTCGTTATTGGTGACTGTCTGTTGCCAAAGTATTCTGGCGAGGCAACAAAGGCAACGATTGGCAGAGACATATGCTTCATATGCTTTCTGCTTGGAGGGGTCAACTCTCGTAGCCGTAGAACAAGACAGTACTTATTGTGGCATTGCAAACTCAGCATCCCTAAAGGAGACCGAGATCACCTCGGCACCTCATGTGGCGCAGTTTGGCGAAAACCATCAGAGCCTTGCGTATAAGCGCTGATATTTCCTACGTTAGTCCTCTTGAGCTGAAACAACTCCCGAGATAAGTAAATTGATAGACGATTTCCAACTGGTCACTCAGGAGTGTGAGGATAGAAGTAGCCTCTTTCCGGTCAGTATAAATCACTATACTAGTTACTTCCGTATTTATTGTACAGTAAATCTAACTTCTACATGGTAAGTACAATCCAATGCAGCAACATATTGTTGCCCAAACAATCAATCATATTGCCTAGATGGTTACACAAGCATGAACAGTTAGGGATAATTAAGCGATGTTGCAGAGTAAGATTTCAGCACGGAAGAAGCAGTGTTATCCAAAATGTGGGACTGACTCGTATAACAGTAAACTTTATATTTGATTGCTTGGTATCAGTGAAAAGTTTAATCAATCTAATTCGCTTTTAAAGGGAATGAAAATTTTCTCGCATATGTGCCTCTCAAAGACTACAATGTTTCCATTTATGGCGATTGGAAATTTCTCAAACTATCATTTTATTGGTCTCATCCAATTTTTATACTGAAAAAGCACATAATTTTTGTAGCAACCCTATAAAGATAGTACGGAACTAACCCACGTTTAGATAAGCGTAATGCTCTGAAAGGGACCGGTTGCGACGGTAGTATAAATTAACATAAACGGTGATAATGATCAATAATCATGCGAATTCAAAGGCTCACTGTCGATGTGTTGTGCTCGTGTAATGATCCCTCTTCTCGGAAGTTCATTGATTCAGCCAACCATTTCGCTCTTGATGAAATGAATGCAGTATGTCTGAACATTGTATATCACAGAATATCTGGATAATGCGTGATTGATTTTAAACATCCTGAACCTGCTTGTATCACAGAAGATTATATATTTACTGGTTTCTGTTTTTTCCAATAAAATCCCCTATGGAAACAAAAATCATTATTCGTTGAAATGTTGCGTTTCAATCATTGGACGAGGGACCCGATGAGAAGAAATTCGATGGGATTCCGTAATATGTGACCTGCCCTGAGATAGGTGGATAAGTAGAGACACGTATACCTGAATGAAGTCGTTCACATAATTTTTGATATGAGGTATGTTTAAATTCCCATTGATTTAACTGGGTAATATCACGCAACTGTTTACTGTATAAAGAATGTCTTCTTAAGGTACATTTGTGCACATTTTCATCAATAGTAATGTGCTATTTCACATTTATTCTCAATTAATAATTCAACCCCCTACTATCTGAAGCATATTAGTGTTAAAATAGTTGCGAGTTTTTGTTCCTCAGAGCAAAAACTGACTCGGAGTGCTTTATCACCAAAATACTTGCAAGTTTGAAAGAATTCCATTTTGGTCCATTGTTCGTCTCATTGTTGAAAGTATGTGTCTAATCAACTTGGACGTTCCGGCTGGGTATTCTCAAAACAAACTCAACTTCCATAGCTAATCAAAATCGTTGGTGAACGTGTCTAAATGCAAACACAACCCCACTAAAAACCTCAAAAAACCTTGGCATTGTTTTTCGCTTTCCCAATATTTCACTTCATTTCAGGGTGGTTATTTGTCGCAAATTAAAACTTGTCAATCATGCTTTATCATAAAAGCAAACATTTGAATCAGAATGCGACCGACAGTTATGCACGTTACTGTTGTTGCTGCTACTGTTGGCTTTTGAGTTGCACCAGCAGACAGTCTCTCTACCTCACTTTTGCAACCAAGCCTCATACTTAAATGCAATGCTTTCTGTGAAGCGCTCCCTATAACAGGCAATGCGCTCGGTTCCACAATGCGTTTCAATCGATGGACAATTCGTCTACCGCGGTTTAATTGGCAATGAATTAATTTACTGCATTGAACAGAAGGGGAGGAAAACATTAACTACATATGAGTGCGTTTGCTTTGATGGTTTGGTTCGAATCGAATTTTGTGCACACGTGACTCCAACGTATATGTGCACAGAACGCACGCGCCATGCACCAGGCGTTATTTACAATGAAGTTAAGTCATAAATCGAATTGGGACAGTTCATAATAAATAGGATGCTGAATTTATCCTACGTACTTGAAATCCAGGAGAGCAATATTCAATTGGCTTTAGACCTATACTACGGAAATATCTTTCTCTTTGGATAGTTCTTCCATCCAAGGCTTACCGATGCAATAGGAAATGCGCACGATACGTTCTTGCCAAATAAGCATGTGCTTCTGGGAGTCTTCCCTTATTCAAAACAACAATAATACGTTTACGGTAAACATATACATACATATCCATAGACATACATTTCATACCGAACGGTTTCTATCATTCAAAAAAATCAAAATAACTAACGTCCTTTGCAGACAATGATCCGGCGCATCGATCAGAAAGGGGCAACCGTAGCGTGTTTTTCACATCCGGGCCAAGCTTAGTTTAGTTTTATAGCCTTAAATGAATAAATTCACAAGCACTGATCAATCTTGTGCAACATCACTCTCATTTTGGGAATACATTTTAGTCTCCAATATCATACTTGTATATTGATGGTTTTGGGTAAAATGTAATAATTCTGGATTTCAACTCCCACTTACATGTTCTTAGTTGTCTTGCATTACCGTTTCAATTTGTACGACCTGGAGTGCTGCGATAAAATTTGTAGTCCTTCGAAAGCTACAGCTCAGATTTGGAAATTATTGTATGTAAAGCTGCTTGGAACCGCATCCATTCTAACAAATGCTTCCTTTTTCATGGAAGTGTTTATACGGTTAAACACAGCTATTCTAAACAGCCTAGCTCTTTTTATTCACTGTACGGTAAATGAGTAAATGAAAATGTATTAGCTTATATAAATTAATAAATTATTTGGCTACAAACTACTCACTGATTATCCGTATGTATTTTAAGAAACTGGCGAATTCTATTTCACAGTAAACTTGGTGGACTTCACGCAAAAGCGACTGCTTCCAGTGCACACAAATGAAGAAGGAAAAGTAAAACTCGAACAAGATGAAAGTACAAGACATGTATGAAGTCTATGAGTCATTTCGACAAATAAATTCTATTCGTCTTTCTTACCATGACTTTGTTATTTTACAACTGATGCACCTGCAACCTTTGTCGAAATCGAGCAATGCCAAATTTTAATGGAATTCGACTAATAGCAGTAATGACATAAGTGGATATTATTACAAAATTTGTTACGTCTGATGTGGGAGACTATGATTTTCAATCCCATGAATGAGACCACAAAGTCTAGGCGTTGGGAGGAAAAATGTGTTGAAAGGGTGTTGCACGAGTTCGGTAAATATATATATATATATTTATATATATACAAAGGAGAAATGAATGGCTTCATCGCAGCAATCCTTGCTTCAGACATCGCCAACTATTGAGTTAAACTAATTTGTTCGTTTCTTGAAAAGATTTGCTCAATACTTCATGTTTGATCTTGATATCAGCGATCTGAATTCGTCAAAAGATTCGTGTGGTTTCTTCTCGGGAGTTTTCAATCAAGAAAGTAAGTTTCATTCAGAATCTAACTGTACTACCAAATGTTATCCTAGCGATTTCTGATGTGGATAGCCCGCGTCAATTTTCGGGGCGTAAAGTTTCAATTCCCCTGAGTGTACAATAGGCTTTCATAAATTGTCAGGCATCCATCCCACCGTTTATCATACTGGTTTGAGTTAATAAGAGTTCGATGAGAAATGAATAAAACTGTTATGTATGTTATGATTTCGAAGGGATGCTGACAACTTTGTCACCAGGTAGGTGATGAAACTGTTCAATTTATATATATATATATATATATATATATATATATATAAATCCAATCAATGTGCGAATAGTGTTCATCGTTTTACTATGTTCTTTATTCACTTTTTCTTTCCAGTACACATAGTCAATTATTTAGTTCACATCAACGCCTAATTCCTGATCCAAGTCATTCTAAATGTAAACAACACCCACCTGGCTCCTTTAAGGTTGAAAATACTTTGATCGAGCCTTGTTCATGCACGAAGTGATGTTCCGTGAATGATGAATGCCTTTGCTTCGTGTTAAACTGAATTATGACTTTGGTTAACCGTGGCGGTGAATGCCAACTGTATAATACTTGACCTTTCACGGAGTTCTGATTTCCTCATTAGTGTTCGTTTCGTTCACAAAACCTTGACCTTTTGTACAAACATTTCCTAAACGAATAGGTGTACTTTATTTCTGTTCGTAAACTACGACTTTGAAATCTCGAAAAAAGAGGATAACCACTACGTTCACTCTCAGAGGTAGAGTGTGGCCAGTTTGATGAACGTAATGGTGCTTATTTTGAGCGCATTCTCTATTTAATCCACTTCTTTGGAATTCCGTTTGGATGATGCCAGAAATCTTTATTCAATACGGGCTGAATATCATCCAGTTGCTAACTTTTTTGTTTACATGTATTCTGGTGGCATCATAATGTGTTTTTATTATCAATTTACGGTCATGCATTTGACAGCAATGTAAGCTCAGAAAAGCCTTTTTAGTTCAAAAGGCAAACGTTTGCTCCCTTAATAACCATGCAGATTCTTTTGTTCGGAGCTCGGTAAATCTTATCACTCCTTTCAGTGGTTTTGTTCCGAACAATCATCTTGCATTATGCCCTGAACGGGATAGCTTCATTATGCACTAAATGTAGTAGATAAGCATGAAAATTAACATTGCTGGAGGATAAGTGAGTTCAATCGCGAAAGCTGTGGGTGTATATAAAGACAATAAAAAGCACGTCTAAAAACCAAATGATTATTTGTAGACTTTGTTGGTTTCCCGCCTCAATCGGTTTTACCATTGAGAGTTCGTCATCGGGAACGTCCGCTCCCCCCCTTCCGAATAAAGGTGAAGAATTTCAACAGGATCAAAAAGGGCTCGTGTGTGTGTGTTTCACAAATGATGTCCCTCTTACATGCACACCATAGTCTGTCTGACATTGTGGGAAGTGACTTGGGAAAAATGATGGGGATGTGATTCATAATCCTATACATTTAAACCTTATCCAAAATGTTCAGTTCATCCAGTCATGCTGAAATTGCGGACTAGCCTTGGTATGAGCTGGTTTGTACAGGGCTAACACACAAGCCTTTCAGTTGAGGAATCTGAATGAAAAATACCGGTCAGGTTAGTGGGTATGCGATACTGATCAGCTTTGATGAGAGAAATTCCATCATTTCAGTTTGGTTGACTAAATGAACCGAGAATCACGTGAAAACATAATGTCTGAAGGATGATCAAATAAATCTACGTGTTATTGGAGTTCATAAGTCTTTCTGATTTCCAATAAACAAACTTCGGTGTTCGTGCCTCTGTTCAGATTATCGATAGCGAACTTCCGGAGTAAAAGAGTTCTGTCCCACTCCGAAGGTTCGCAGATCAAGGCTAAGCTGGGACACCGAAATAGTACGGACCGCGGATGAGAACCGATTCGCATGAAGGGGCATTCGGTTGCTCGTTTTGGGTCATCATACCAAAATTTGAAGTATAAGCTCCATAAACGATGCCACCGGATGTATTCTTAACTTCTTAACTTGTTGAATGTGTGATGGAACAATAATTATCAGAAAGGAAAAGTAGTCAGTTTAAAGGTCATTAGGAAGAAAGGTAGTGAGAGTGCTGAGGTTCAAACACACGACCTCCGGGTAGAACGTTTGGCGACCACTGTAGCCTGAAATAGCTGAAATGAAAACTATCTCAATCTGGAACACAAGGATTGCTAAGCAACAGAATACAAGGTTTTTTTCATTTCATTCACCAATGCATTGGAAATGTTGCTTGTGAGCAGCTCAGCATATACCCTCATTGACTGACGTTTCCAAACTTCTCGATTGCATCCGTTTTTATTTCTGCGCAGACCGCTCATTGGATACATTCCATCATAGAATCTGGTCGATCGTTGCGCCAACGCCACGATTTTCTGGTTCCACTAACCCGGGCGTTCACATGCACAAACTTGAATGATACTTGGAAAATGCATCTGACAGCATTGATTCAAATACACACACGCTGACAGGACCGGATGTTCAGCTTCACCTGATTTGATTACACACATTTGGTTGTCCTGGACAAGTCATCAAATACGGGAGAACACCCACAAGACATTTGAATGGGCACATTGAAGCTCAGAGGTTCTTCTACGCATAGAATTGGATCAAATTCACTCTTTTTGTCACGTGACGTTTGTTTTTATCATTGGTTACCGCGATTTTGTGGGGGAATGTTTTACTGGATTATCTCATAGTTTAAAATCAGATTTTTGCATTCCGTACTATTTTTACCCTAAATTTGTTTCAGCGTCCCACGCTGATAAACCGGTTTTGATCAGATGCATTTTGGTGTTGTCTAAGTTTTACGCGCTACTCAGTTGTCGGTTGCTGATACCGCAAAATTACTTACGACAATGCTTTCAGCCGTGAAAGAATTATTATAAAAATAACTATTATATGAAAGTGAATGGCAGCCCGTTCTAATCACATCAATAAAAAGATCAAAATCGACTATTAAGGCCGCTGAGAAGCTTCAGTGGGTCAATTTCTCAAAATTTCATCCATTTTTTAGAAACAGTCTAAGATGTATGTGTAGGCCATAGCATTGAATACAAATTCATAATTGCTGTTTGGTAGGTTGAAGTTTTCTGTTGAAATTGTGAAAAAGTCAGTAGTAGCCTAGTTAGGATTCGAACCCACGCATGGACGCCACCTCCGCTTTTTGCAGTGAAAGCTCTAGCAATTGAGCTACGAGGCCACACCGATAGCTCCGATATTTTCACATTCGAATTACCCATCCAACTTACAGAGAGAGGCTACAGAGGCTTAGCGAGGCTATTGAATGTTTAATATTCTCAACATGAAACGTCATAACTTTACTGCTCAGATGCGTCAAAACTCCAGGGTATATAAATGATATATCAGATGGAGCCTCACATGGGTTACGATGAAAGATCCGGATAAAAACCATCCACACTGCAAACGGTAAGAGAATTTGTACCAATTCGATAGGTGACACCAAGAACGACTGAGAAACGATCAACGAAAATTGGGTAATTGTGATTCTCTTTCAAGACAGCAGTCGTGAAGTGATTAGGATCACCAGCTTATCGCCCTGATTGATGCATATCAGAATCTTACCACAAAAGTTGTTAAACTTTCCCCACCTACCTCATGTGGCAGCCCTTGGATTGTGTGCTTCATCCTTCATGAACACAGTTTATCTCCATTATATGTTTTCTGTAAAAATGGGGTGAAAGAAAGAAAAAAATAGCAACGAGGTGAGCTAGAAGGAGCCGATAATCTCACGACCAATTCATTCAAAGTGGAGCATTGAATCACAGTGTTAATTCAAGTCAAACATTACACTGAATAATCCAATTTTCGCTTTTAGTCAAAATGTTCCAGCACAAGTCATTGATACGAAAACACTTCTGAAAGCTACACTATCAATGCTACAGTGTCTTGACTCAAAACACAATTGTAACTCATAGGTTTCTGGAAATTACACTCAGACAGTTTGACAGGAATCTTTCGAAAATGTTTCCTAATTGCTTAAATAGAAGCAATCGGTTACTACTTTTGCGTATTTTGTGTTAATTCATGTTCGATTAGATTCATGTGTTAATTACCAACCAATAAAATCCAAATTAATTTATTGAAAATACAATATTAGGATTTCCGTTGAATTTCATTAGCCCTGATGTCAATCAAAATATTAATAATATATGTAAGTAAGTTCTCGATAGCTAAACGTATCCTTGTTTACCGTACCTAATAGTAATAAATGTTAGATGTTTATGAACTGGTTAAAATTCATGAATCAATCTTTACCTGCACACCATGAAGCAAAGAATCTTCAGAAAATGATTTTCTTGTTGCATTTCTTCTCAGATATTTTTAAAAGAGAGTAGGAAAAACTGACATTTATATAAGTAAGGCAAGGAGTGTGAGAAAAAGGAGGCATCTCTCAGCAAAATAATAAGTAAAGAACTTTAAATAATCAATTTAATTTATCGGGTAGATAACATCATGTATACTATTGGTCTATTTAATGATAACCATCAACTTAACTGTAAACCAGAAAGGCATTTAAAGTGTGAACATCAATCAAAAAGTTATTAATGAGGAAAGAAAGAAATATGAAGGGAGACCAGTGAAGTAGCATGCAGATTAATACAAAACGTTCAATAAAATGTAGAATAAAAGCAAACGCCCAAATCAGTGGTAAGAACGCAGGTAAATTACAACGATAGATAATCCAATGACGAGGATCGGACCGGGGCGATCAGTTCCTTGGGGACTGTCATGCGGCTGTGTCCTGCATCTGTCACGCTTCCAAAAGTGATAATGAAAAATTCTTGGAAATTCAGTCTTATGAGATGATTAGAAGCCCGGTTAGTTTTGTTCACTATTGTTACTATTGGAAAGACAACCACAGCTTGGTAGATGATGCCTTAACCAACTCTAAAAGAGAATGGTAGTACCCTATTTGGGGCATCCTGTGTAGAACATCGTAACATGCTATCACAATACAGTCGTCAAATAATCGTTTATTAATCATTAAAATAGTTTACCTCTATCAGCAATCAAATGTTGAATATTTGACGTCAACTGAGCAAGGCATACAAAGCAATTGAGGCTCGTCAAAGCCAGTAGTGATCTTATTTAATTCTACAAAATTAGTCGAACAGCTTCCTTTTCAAATTCAAGGGCTAGTAAGATGAAGTGGAAGGGAGCAGTAAAGACGTGAAGAGCTAATCGAGTACGGCATTTGAAGAACTTTGAAAAGTTTGAAACCTCCACTCTAAAAAGTGTTTTTGTTAAGCTATTTTAGAAAGAAAAAACCTTGTAAAATTCTAACTGGGTGTTCCAATAATGAAGCTTTTTGCAGATTTCTGTGAGAGAAACAGTGGCAATTCCGGCCTTTAGGTTTATCTTAGTTATTTTGTAGAAGCCATGGTAAATGCATATCTGATAAGAGGCTTTGATACCCATCTCACAAATCATCCACTGGAATTTGTACAAGAGCTTGCTGAGTACAGCGGCGACCCTGTGGCCCATGGAGATCACTTTTGTTGAGTGTGGAGAGCCCGCAACTCTGGGAAGTGTCCAGTCTTAAAGGCGAAGTCTTTATACACTACTACAGTTTTCTGACTGGAAAGGCGAAACTTTGGGTTACGATGTAGTCCAATTAAAAAATCAACATACCTAAAATAACACTGTCAACCACGTGCATACGCAAAAAGTGTACTAAATGAATGATAAATGTGCTGTCTAGTGTATTTACTGAAAAACACTGCCTATACCGCTTGGTCTAGATGGTATAAATTTACGGAACAGATCAAAACATGAATAAACACGGTAAATGGGCTGTTCGAATAATGCTGGTCATTATGAACAGTGTGAATAGATAAACGTAGACACATGTCAAGAATCCAAGTTTACTCTTTGCTTGATTGCTGATCAACCAAATAAACATTTTATTTTATATACGGCTGCGTAGTAAAATCATAACTGCAAATCTAACACGATTAACAAAACACGCCCCAAGCAGTCGGACTCAGTCGGATTCATTATAGACAAGATTGCTTTGGTGCACAAATGATTTCTGTTTTTAGTAAGTGTCAGACTTTCGATATATGAACGGAATCGCCTTTTACCGGTAGCGCTTGCCAAAAAGAGAATTATAAGAGTTGATAATTCACCGCAGATATGAAGAACAAGAGTTGAGTATATTGTGCAGCGGGGGAACGAGTCATATCTGTTTGAGTTTCTGGTAATTTACTGGCAAAGGTATAAAGCTGTTCATTAAACTTACATAAAAAACACTTATTACCGTTTATATGAGGAATACTTTGTGAAATACACTTATTGGTATACTTCTCGCTTGCCTCAATAGAAAAGAACTTCAGTGTGCTATGGCCACGAGCTAGTTAGATTAACTTCGTGAGATGCACACGGGATAACCTCCGAAAGCCCCTTTTGTTTCCGGAAGTACTGTCGAATAAATAATGTGGTTGTTCGTCCGTTTAACATTGGTCGATTGGCAACAAGACAGTCCTGCGTCTTTCCATCCCCATGTGATACTGTCCAGTTGTTTGTTTTCTAAGTTGGCTGTGTTTTTCCTGACAGCGTGGCACACAACCTGCAGAGTACAATTTAAGTTTCTAGTACAAGACGAATGATTCCGGTGTACACGGCAAGACAACACTCGGTACAGACAATTCCTTTGTTCAACGTATGTATTTTGGCAAGCTAGAGTTACCCTGACAACCAATAAATGGCCGATTATTTTACTAGCGCTGGTACAATTCATTTAGCATGGGCTATGCTTATCCAGGGTTACTGTTTGCAGCTTTTGATGGGACGATTAAGTTTATTCATCTGTGTCACACACACTGTTACGATCTATAGAGAGTAATTTTACTGAGCACCAGATACTCGATAAGTAAACTGCATGCCTCGTGTTATTCCAACTATTTGTATTTTCTTTTGCAAGAAAAACAACTTGGTCTTAGGTTTTTAAAAAAGTTCACAAAACTGCAAACTGAATTAAATCAACCGGTACAAGACACATGCCTATTTGTGCATAACCAACACTGCAAATGAGTCTCGTTCATGGACCACTGCATCCAATATTTTCGTCATGCATGAAAGCCGAAACCAATTTGGTTTGACTAGCATAATTGAACTTCCCTGTTTGTATTGAAACAGTGATAAGATAATGCCGTTGTGGTCGTCTAAGACGGACATCTCTGCACTAGGGTGTTTTCGGGCATGCGAGTCTCGTGTATGTGTGTGTGTGTGTGTGTGTGTGTGCGTCTATAAGCATTCGCATGCGTGGGTGAGTGCATCTATGTCGAAACCCGTGTCTACGTTCACCCTTGAGGCCGTGTGTGTGAGACAGTACATATGCAGCTGTACTCTTAAAATGTGCACTAGATGAACGAGACTGTTGGATGTTAGGTTTTCATGGCACAGACGCCACCTTCTTCCTCATTTAATCTGAGGAATTGTTGGGTTAAAAATAATTTCACTTGCGGATGCACGTTGCAGAAGATGGTGCGCATGTTTGTGTGTGTGTGTGTGTGTGTGTACAGGTACCATGCTCAAGTAAGTCCTAGGGAAGTCCGGAAATAAGATACATTTCCTATCTCTAATCAGCCTAATTGATTTATCATTAGGTGACCTACTATGCTACGCTCTGTGATGAGGCGATTGAATGCAGCATATGGATTTCGGTTTTCAAGAAATGCAATGAAGTGCTAAATGACCATAAGCCCCTTTACCCAACTGAATATGCTTTAATTACATACTCTGCCTTAGGCGATAATAACATCACATCTGTGGTGACTTGCTCGTGATAAAGGCAATTTTTTGAACGTTTTACGTCAATAAAGATCTATTATTAAGGATTCCATTTAAAGGAGACACACAGAGCCCAATTCAGTTACTCAGTGCGGTTGTAAATTCCTTTTTCCACGCAGCCAAACTTAAACCAGTGTCCTCTGCATCACCCCCGTAATGCGAATACACGTGAAGGACAAACTGCGGAGACTGAACTCATCCATGATAGTTTACTCATTTATACTACTCCTTTATATTACATAGGTTGTACGGTAAGGCGTTTGTCTCAGCGCGCTAATGAGCACCACTCGCGATGGTTAAGTCAAGGCAAAACCGGCCGTATCTTAACCGTGATCGTGGGGCATCTCGTCGACACCGGGCACAAGATCGAACCGGAGAAAGCTTTCAATGTTGTGTATCGCATCCCACTCAATCGATCGAGGACGGCCCGACTTTGGACACCACCTATGGCTGAGGCGATCACTGTTCGCTTACTAGACCCCAACCTGTGTGCCCAAAAGGACTGGTTCAGACGTTCCAATTGCCTTGACCGGGTGTGAAAATCAAGGCAGAACATGACGTGTCACTTGACCCAAGTGGGGAAAGGTCACATCAACTAACACGCTAAACATTCTTGCACGCACACTCACACTCACACGCACAAATCTCTATTCTCTACCTCCGATTAATGACCATAAATTGAGCCAATGATTATCATTATGTTAGATTTTTCACTGTATGATATGTGAAAGCATGTCTAGGAATATCCGAAAACAATTGTTCGCTCACCGACTCGTTTTCTTAACTGTATACTGTCATCGAAACAAGTTACTTTTATGAAAACCATGGTCTAAGTTAATTATGCTACAAGTATGTCTTTGGTCCATCTAGACTTTTATCATCTATCTCACCTCGCTGTCACTTTTTGATACAATTTTATCCTTGAGGAGATTAAAATGTATAATTTACGATCAAATTCCATGTGGTTAGCAAGAAAAGAACTATTTGTGATTACCGGATGCCGCTTTGCTGTTTATGGATTGCTTACACCTGATTTGACTGAGGAAGCTTGTATTCGTCTTTCTTTCATAATCTCTTATTGGATTAATGTATTTCAAAAAGGCTCAGTCCCCACACGATGACAGTGGTACTGATATTCGCTAGTTCGGACCATACGGATGATACCGAATAGACAAATGAGGATTCAAGCTTTTCTGACTGGTGTTAGTATATCAGTGTTAAAGTGGCTGTTGCAGGTTTGGGTACTCCCAACCCCGTTTTCTCACCTTATCCGCCTAAGCGAATTTCGGAATCTGGAGATTTTCACCTGTGCTGTCAAACAAGTTATCGATGTATAAGATCACTTCTTGATAAGCACTTAGCAACCGGAGACCACTTTAATGCGATAAGCCATTGAGGAGGTTGTTATTGTTGTTCAGTGTTTGGTGCAACATATCGACTATTCATTACAAAATGCCTGATTACACAAATCCTTATTCAGAAGTTTACAGCTGCATGCATGTTCATACCAAAATTTCATCGGAATATCGGTTAGTCAGTAAATCGGAATAAATTTGTGCAGAATAATCCATCAAATGATAAAAACGAAAGGTTGTAACATACTGTGTTGGAGAAGGGACGGAGAGAGTTCATGGATTATCTCGGTAGCATTCTGTTGATCTTATAGTTTTGACCGGTCGCAAACGTAGCATCCAAAGACACTGAAATCGTTTATTGAAGCACATCCATCACTGGAATTCACTTTAGAGGTTGAAACGAACAACATTGACCGTTCTGGATGTAGCCGTATCCGGGAAAGAAGATAGCCGAAGATGAGGATACAGATCCACATAAAGAAAACTTGGAATGATCAATATATCAACTTCTGTAGTTTTTTTGCTTTGAAATATAAACGTAATCCAGTCCGGTGCTTAACCTTCGGAGCCCGGAAGATTTGTTCAGGAGACACACTGGCTGAAGAACGCTTCATCCGTCAAACGCTGCAAGACATTGGTTATTCGGAAAAGTAAATCGATAAAAATATTCAGCTCACTCCGAAGAAGGAAACCTTCGTCTCTCCAAGAAAGAACCACTCATAAGGATCACATTTAAAGGGGAACTCACGCACAGAAAGCTCAGTACAGTTACTCAGAGCGGTTGTAAATTCCAGTGTCTCCAGTGTTCTCTAAACCACCGTTAATGCGAATGCAAGTGAAAGGAAAACTGCAGAAACTGACCTCATCCATGATAATTTACTCTTTCATATGTGTCCTTGGGGCATGAATGACAAGTTGAAGACCACGCTAACGTTTTATTACGAGAGTGTTATGTCGTCACTTTGGACGGACTTTTGAACTATTTTACTTTTAGGTCTAACAACAGAACATCCTTTGGTTATGTGTTCAGATGTAGGCAACGGTGCGATGAGGCTTTGTACTACTGGACGATGACAGCCTCGATTTGCATCGGTCGTCTGACATATTTTAGTACAAACTTCGTTTCCTCGATTTATACAAGCTCATTTTTCCCATCGGAAGAAACAGCTCTATACACCGCGACGTTCGGTCACCTTGTAACATGAATGAGTTCATACTTTGCACCACTTTCCCTCTTACTCTTTGATAAATCCTTTCGAAGTCGCTGCGTTTGATAGAGATCTTTTTTATTTCTAGCCCATAACACGTGAATCACTTAGTTCTGGAGCGTCTTTCAATAAAAAATCAGCCATTCAAATATTACTACCAGGTCGTTATGCATAGAGAACATAGTGAAAAGACATTAAAGGCTTACCAGCTATTCACCAATGCAATAATGTATTGTCTTTTTAATTCCTTTTTCATTTATTGAATATGCAAATGTAAAGTCAACATTCCGGAAGGGGGGTCGCGACCATACAAAAACTACCTGGGAAGACGGGCCGCGGAGGAGCGGTTTGAACAAGGAAATGCAAATAAAACGACAGATAGCAATAGTTCACTCATTCTGTAAATAAAAAAATACTTATGAATCTAATTTCATTTCAGTGCTGGAATAAACACTACTATCTTGGAGGATAAGATTTGGGACGGTACTGTGTGGATACCGGTATATGACACAGCTGTAAAGAAAATGGATTTAAAACACACACATATTTATGTGTTCAGAACCGATAGGTAATAAAACTGGAGGTGAAGAGAATTGCTCACTACATCTATACCGAAATACCGTCATTGTTTGACATATTATTTGCAATCCACTTAATACACCATGAACGAAAAAATCCTAGAATATTTTTTCTGGTATTTTGAACGACGGGGCTTCGGCTTTGGAGCTACAAAACGCAGTCCTGAGCTACACGGTAAACAGGACAAAACAATATTCTCATGAATAAACCATTGCAAGAAAGATGACTGATATTTACTTATACTCTACTTCATTTGACTTAAAATGGGGTAGAATAATATTAAATGATATGACGTCGTAAATCAATGACTCTGAAATTGAATTTTTATGAAATATCAAAAATATTTTCCTGTAGACATTTAAGAGTTTGAATCCTTCATCGCATATTGTAGCGCAAATACAAGTCAACCATATTCTTTCATAGATAGTTACAAAGCACAAGAGCTTTGTAAAAGAATTTCATGCGTGGGTACATTTTTGTTTCTAATGTCAGAGACACATGACACGATAGTGTTGGCGGAGAAGAGAGCGTTATTTAGCAATGGACGAATGTCTGGCTCAAATCCCTCCAACTGCGGTCCGAACCGGAATAGCGCACGCAAATATGCCAGGTATGGACAAATCAAGATTATTGACAGGAATAAACGCAGTCGAGTGAACTACGAGGTTTTTCGCTGATGCAGATGACATGTTGACGATGAAACATTCATGAAATTTAACCTGTAATAAATAATTTAATGTGCGTCTTTTACTCTCTATTGTTCACTCTTCGTTACTGAATCAAGCGTAGAGCTGATAATCCAACCTCTTTACCTGAATGAACGAACAACATTGCTTTATTTAGATCATTTAAATCTTTTTTCATGAATGTTTGCTATTATTTGCTCCGTCAGTTGTAGAAATGCAGTGAATGCACAATGATAAATACGTTTGCAGTATCTCGCTTATCAAACGGAACCATCGAAAAATTGAACAAACGTTCATTAGGATAGCCTCAGAGTAATCCAATTACTTTACATTGTTACCAAACAAATAAAACAAAACACTTCGTAAAACTGAAGGCTCGACAAACCCCAAAGCAAGTGGTTTGGTGAACAACACACGTCAAACCGTCAGGTCATTTCTGGTGTAGTACATTTGAAGATATTATTTCGATGTTTTTGTCCTCACCGACAAAGGTTTAAAAAAACAAAACCAAGCTCCAAAGTCCGATAATAGTAAAATAAGTAATTTCATATTTGTTTTTGGTATCAACATGTATAGATTTCGTACTCTATTGGTTCGAATAAATCTCGTGTTTTATCAGTCGACAACGAAAAAGTGTACATTTCGTCCAGTTGAAGTAGACCATGTGTTTCTAGTTTTGAAGATAATAGAAAACAAAATAAACTTTCGTAGTTTTTCCCAAGTTTAGAATGGTCCGCTCATAGCCTTTGGAAGTGCAAAAACTGCAGCCTAAGGGAGACAATTTCCAACGCGTGGAACTTCTGCAAACGACGTTTGAAAACTTATCACGTAAGATAAAGAATCATCAAATGGTAATATTTGTCCGGGCGAATTTCCGGAACGTTTGACACAGAGCACGGAACAGGTATCGTCGCATGTTTGACCCCCTCAGAAGTATTCAATGTGTCGTGATCTTTCGCGGGAATCGAAAACCAACTATTTGGGCTGGGAGCCTAAGAAATGAATATCACGCAAACTTATGCGTCTGTGAACTGGTTTAGGATTACCGAGATCATTTTATAACTGATTTTGACCCCGTTCACTAGAAAGGAAGATCAAAACCATATTGTTGACTATTCTGTGTACTTTTTTAAAATATTCCTGATTTGCGTTTGAACCTTTAAATTAAAAATTTGTTTTACGAATTCCATGCACATATTCCCTGTCGAATTCGTTGATTTTATCATTCCTAAACAACTGTACGTTTTTCCCTCGAAAACGTAAAGCTTTCCCTGTGCATTTATAAGGCAGAAAACAAATCGCATTGTTTTTCTCCGGATGAGGAAAATTAAATTAACGAAAGAGGTGGTAGGTTATCCTCCATGGCCGATCCACCCGATGAAAACACTCGTCTGCCTCAATGGTTTTCTCGGAATTTCTGTCAAACTAACACATGTCAAGCTTCTTGTCACAAATTAGGTCCAAATGAACTAGGGACGAACGTTTCATGACATCCCGAATGTGTACATTACCTTTGCACGATTTGCTCTGTCCAGAATGTCCAAATGTGCGCGTCTTCCGTTTTCTGTTTCTTATTAGTTAGTGTCGAAACAAAACACAACACGTAACAAAAGCGATACTTTATTCACGTAGTTTTCGCATTCAGGATGGACAGAAATAGATAGAGCACGCGAAAGAGACGCGGAAACCAATCACCATGAACCCAAGTAACAGAATGCTGAAGCATTTTCTTACGTGCTCATAAAACAAATATTTTGCACAATTATGCTTCTAATTTTGGTTAAGAGAATATAGTCCTTTGCCTCTCCCGGAATTATATGAACACCGTTTTTCAGTGAAATTATTTTCAACCTGGTCCATGTGCATGTGTGCATAGGCAACAATGAATTTCGACCGGATCTGTGAAAGATCACCAAGGATATGCTGCTTTTTCGAGATTGCAGAATATCTCGGCCTCACAAATCGCCCTGAGGCAAATAAAAAGTCAACTGCCTCTTATTATTTATAATTTTGGCTTATTTTGTTCATTTGAGTTTTTCCCTGGAACAGTGTGGTGGGGCCAGTTGTGGATGGTCTTCTCGACTGCTGTGAATAATTATTTTCCAGTTTTTCAGACCGTGTTACTGTATGAGGATAATTGATTTTCGTGGTGGCTTTCAGAAACACTTTTTCTTGGAGAAAATGATGAAAATCAGTTGTTTCACTCCGCTCGCAATCTATTTGAAGTAGAAACAGTTGATAGATTGAACTAATCTGATTTTTACCAATAGTACCCGTTCTTCTGAGAATTCTATTTGTGGAGCGTTCTTACTTTTGGTGGAATGAGGGTTATTTCGTTTAAGAAACATGATTCACTATCGAAGCGTGTCTGCGTTGCTCACTTTAATATGTAAGTTACTGGCGAGCAATAGGAGGCATAGTAACCAAAAACGCCTTGAAGACGAGAAGTTGTATTGCGTGTAGCAGTCGGCCAGGAAGGGAGGGGACCAGTTTCTAGCTCATAATCTGTGGGAGACAATTTCTCAAGTCCAGATTGTGATCAGTTCGTGTTGTTAACGCACACTTCCACACACGCACGCATGTTAAACGGTCGCGAACGGAAAACTGAGCTGTGAATTGTGAATGAAGTGGATTATTTGAATAGTGATACCCATGGATCTTTAAATAATTTCGATGAAATTCAAATTGAAATTTTCATTATGGGTAAATTACAAAGCTGATGCTTATTGAATCCCATAGGATCTGTACACACTGGGTTCGGTTGGTAGTACAATTAAATTGCAAATTATCACGTTCACTAAAAGTTTGGTGTTTCAATGCTTCATCGTGGTCGTGACTTGAATGAATCGATGGTTGGTGCACAAACAACTTGAATTGGAAGAGAGTTCCAAGTGTTATAAACTCTGAGGCTGAAAGGATAACTCCTGCAGTCTAGCCGACTCTTTTGGAGCAAACTTTTAAACGGATGTCCTCGGATGTGAACATTCCTGGATAGTGTTTGTGGAGTACTACACGGGTAGTTAGGTTGATGTAGTATTTGATATACGAGGATCACGCCTCCCCGTATTCGACAGTATTCAGACGTATAGAGTCCGATAATTCGCAACCTTCCACCGTAGGTCTTAGATTTTAATCGTTTAACCATTTTGGTTGCTGTTCTCTGCGGACGTTTGGGTGTCTTTTGGTCGCAAATCAGCTATGGATTCCGAGTCTGTATAGCACACTCGGTGTGTGGTCTTACGTATGCTGATCGTAAACGGGGCAATAGGTCTGTTTCGAATGATCAAAAACACGTTTTAGCAATGGAACGTGTTTTATGGTCTTGCGCAAAGTGTGGAACATCGTGGATCCTCACGAACGATAGTTCCCAGGTCAATTTCATTTGGCGAACGCGGTAAGTGCTTATTTCCAAATAAGTATGGAAAGCGACTCATGTGGCGCAGCAGTATAAACTTGAATTTCTCAACGTTGTATTCCATGTCAATAAAATTGACCATCGGTAAGCCGCGTCGAGAGCTTCATGCAGGGTTTCATAATATCCAGGATATGGTACCTTCCTCCACATTTTGGTGTCGTCGAATAACAAGGATATCTGGTAAGTTGTACTTAGAAGAGTGCAGAAATTTCGTTCAGAGAAATGGAATAGAGTAATTACATTGTAACCAATCTAGTAAATTTTGTATGGTATACACAGGTATGAGTCAAATTCATTGGTTTTAATTGAACTCATCTGATTGTTGTCATGGAGATGATCGATGCAATTTAGATAGCGTACACGTACAAGTCGTTTTAGTCCAAATACGGGCTGCCAAAATTGATCAAAAAAGAGTACAACTGATTTCTTCTACGCTGTGAACAATTAACTGTGTTGTGTTTAGTGCCACCATTTTCCAGCGTTTTATCCATCCGCATTGACTGACAAACAGTATTTGAGCAGCCAGTGAACAATATTTACCAAATCTTAGAACGAATTTAATTTCGCCTACATGAACCAGCCAGGACTACTTAGGTATATGCTTTTGGAGCCAGACAATTGACTCTCTTTTCGGTTAACTAGGAATTAGTTTTTTTCTCAAATCCAAAACGTTATTCTTGATGTGCCCATTATTTTTCGTACAACGTAGTGGCATATAGATCAACCTTAATCCGGATGTTCCGCTGAAATATCGCAGGAATCACTCAAGTTTCTTCCAGAATTGCACTTGATGAAGAGGTCACCTAATTGGTGTAAACAAATCTCTAAATAATGAAAAAATATACTGAAAATCTGACAAAATTCAATTACTAAGAAGGAAAACGGAAAAGTTTATTTCTGAACCAATAATTGAGTTCACTTGATTTGTAACTTTACAACTCATCATTACCAGAACGAATGCATTTTACACGTAGAAAAAATCTACTGCCAAGCGGAATACACCAAATCGATCACGCATAATCCACCTTTGCCCAATTTTCTTCATCAAGAAAGCACAGAATGAAAATCTAGCGGAATGAGTTAATATATTCTTTTGTCGTCACAGCAGATAAGTAAATTGGAACTTACTATTCGCGCAGATTGCGATCCCCTCGTTCTCATCAAGTTGTTGCTTTCGAACGCTAATCGCGAATAGCATTCATAATCACATGATACAATCTTGAATTCCGTTTCTGCCAAACCCAATCTCCGGGAATATTGAATCGAGAACTCACAACACTGTAGGCAAATCCAGGCATCTTAAGTAAAAATGTGGGACAGGAACGCAACTCATTTTTGTATAACTTTGTTACGTAGCAACTGAGGTTACAATTACCTAGAGCAACACAAATGGTGAGAATGGGGTCAGTGTTCACGGAAAGAACAAAATTAGTCAAACATTCCAGTAACCATGGAGGATATTGTTCTCTCAAATAATTTCTCAGTTATTTTACTCAACGAATGGAATAAAATTAGAAAATTGCTAGTTTGGTCTTGTTTGAAATTTTATTGTTGCATTTTGTTCGGTCCTACGATCTACCCTATGCTTTTAATACCCAGCATGACAATTTGGTTAAAGAACAGATAGAAAATTTAACAAAACGCAGACAACCACCGTATGACAACTTTCAGTGTTATTCAAATAAAATGGACTCTCAGGTGGCTTTTACTCCTATTGATAAAACAAACCAGTAAACAATATTATATTCAATGGTCTCTCACAACAATTTTGAACCACATACAGGGGAAATGATTTTGATATGCTTGTGATCCAGGTAGTGCCACCAAATATTGTAGGATTGACCGAAACAATTTTATTATCAATGAAATCCTATTTTTAACTTACAAACGATCCCGTTTTAGGTAGTCTACCATAAAATATTTGGGTTCGTTTTATAGAAAGAGATCTAAGGGGGAGTTGAACCATCCGGAATTACATTGATCGATAAAATTGAAGTGTATTTGAATTTTTATTGAAGAAAAAACATAGTTGTGCAATTATTTAAGGCCTGCTGTCAATCGGTAATGATGTGTCCAGCACCAGTAGGATCTTGCTCAAGTAAGTTCATTTTATCCTTTGGTTACTATGACCCGATTATCGTTCTGTGCGTTGTTGTCGTGCAATAATCTATTAGGGTCATCATACCAAACGAAACGTAGTTACTTCTTCAAATTCCATTGCCAGTATTATTATTTTTATTATTTATATTATTACACTGATTATAGTGTTTTACTGTGGTTAGTCAGAGAGCCTCAAATATCTGAAACAAGCTGGGTATTACATCATTATTTCCGCTGTACTAAAAGATTTCATATATTTATGAATCATGTATATATATATATATATCCCATCGAGAATTTTAAAATCAAACTTACTTAGAAAATGTCGGTTATCAGAAAGCTTACAGAATTTTTGAATCTCATTGATTTCAATGAAACATCTTGTCATGCATAGTTTTATTCTTTAGGAAACAAACCAAAAGCAAAAAAAAACACTGTTGGCAAACGGTGTCATGGCTACATGCAAGTTATTACGAGCCAGTATATAACTACCCTTATGCAATTTCCTTCATCATTCGTTTTGTTTTTGTCTCGAGAACCAAACGTTCAAAAACCGATTTTGGTATCATGTCACTTTTGAGGAGTTTTCATGTCAGAACTCATGGCACGGTTGGCTGACAGTTAAATTTAATTCTGCATAGTCGCATTGTTATCCTTAACCTGAAGCAATCTAACTTCAAACTTTACATGTCGAATGAATCTGATTATCGCAATCCCGGGCACATTCATTTGCAGAATAACGGATCATTGACCTGATTGTGCAATAACAGTGTGCTACCAGTGGTGTGAGGTACTACTCACATTTACGAGCAGTATTCAGAATAATGCAATTGGCGGTTTCTTTCAACGGTCAAAAATGAATAAGACCATTTAAAACGATTTACTTTGCTCCAGATAATAACTACCGACTGTTCCATTCATTACCCTGCGTGCTGCCGGTAATCGTGATGACATGTTTAAAATGAGATATCCTGCTTTATGTATGCCATATTATCGATATCTGAACTGTATTCTGTAATAAACAACAATCGTCGATCAGGCACCGTCTTGTGGAACCGTAACATTAATACTGCAATCATCTTTTAAAAACAAAGAGTGTAAATTTGGAGCATCAAACACATCCATGTTCTAAATATTCCGAAGCGTGTTGGTTCGTCTCGTGTTTAGATAGGATAAACCAATCAGATTGCACCTGAATTTTGATTGGTCCAGTGCAAGACAGAAACTTTCCGGTCCATGGGAATTTCATCCAGTACCGGCCATTGAACAGATGGAGGGTATTTCATATAGGTCCTCTTACGAAGGAGCAATTTCCCTTCACATTTTATCAAACGGTCAGCATGGCTGAATTTAGATTTGGGATTGTATAGAACCGAGATGGTCAGTAGACGTGGATCAAGTGAAAAACAGTACTCTCAGGATGGATTGGTTTGTCATGAATTAGTTAATCTCGCTTCACCAACTTCCTGGCTATCTGTGATATTCTGGATTATTGTGCTTTCTTTTCCTTCCTGCGTTAGACCAGATCCGCAGCAGCAGTCCGATCCGGGAAGAACATTTCATTCCGGCTCAACCGAAGCACTTCGTGTGACATTCGTTTTGACGGAGGAAACACCGATTGGTACGAGGATCGGTAATGTATTGCATAGTCTCCAAAATACGAATGCACCCATAAAACGTGGTTTTGCCTCTGGTGCACAACTACTAGAATTAAAGTCGAATAAATATCTTGGTTTGAATGGGACAAGCGGAGATTTGTTTGTTCAGTCACGTATTGATCGTGAGTCTTTGTGTCGCGATGTGGGAACATGTTGTGCATCCAGCGTCCATAATATGGATGAGAGCAACACAATGCGGCCGCAATTTCGAGCTGTACAGAATTCAAAATTACCAGAACCTGTATTTCTGAACTGCTTTCTTCGCATGCTTGTGCTTCAGAATCCCAGTTCAGAACAACTAATCGAGATCGTCGTGTACATAGTTGACGTGAACGATAATCCACCCAGATGGTCTCAACCAGTATTGGATCTGGAAATCCCCGAACACGTTCCAATTGGATCATTATACAAACTTCCAGAGGCCACTGATCCCGATCAAGAACCGGCCAACACAGTGGTCAGTTATCGTTTATTTCCAGCTGTTTATAACCCACAAACCTCCCAAGTGCGTTGCGTCCAGTGTCCCGATCGGGAATCCATCGGATCATACGGTTTGCAGATTCCAGCACAACAAAACTCCTACTTGTTCAGCCTAGAAAGTCAAGTGGTTGATAATACGGCCCTGTTGGGTCCAAAGTTCAAGTTAAATTTGCGCGTAGATAGTGATTTGGATCGAGAAAAGCAGGCGATACACTACCTCATTTTGATAGCCACTGACGGGCTGGAGGAATTTGAATCATCTCCTTTATGGCCTCTGCCCGTGGTTGGCAGTGAAACCGTTGGTGTTTCATACAGGACACGTCACACAGGTACCCTAACGATCAAAGTGATCGTATTGGACACGAACGATCAGCCACCGGTATTTGTGGACACAAAACCCACAGTGACTGTGGCAGAAAATACTAAATTGGGAACAATTATCTACCAGGCTGTGGC
>UZAN01039383.1:104525-155283 GCA_900618425.1 Echinostoma caproni | reverse complement strand
TATCTACCAGGCTGTGGCACGCGATGCAGATGTGATCGATCGAAATGCGCTGATTTATAAAATTAGCAGTTCCGCCAATTCGGAAGTACTTCGTTGCTTTGCAATCAACCAATCCACCGGGGAAGTGTACATCCGGAACCGATTGTTCTTTCCAAACGCCTCTCTTCTGCCCGATTCTAGTCCCAAATCAGTCTCACATTACACCGGACAATCTCCCATATTCGGTTACATAATTCCCATACAAGTTAGTGACCGTTTGCACCAAGCTGAAGCCATACTGACAGTTCAGTTGACTCCAGTTAACACACAACCGCCAAAAATTTCGATCAGTTCCCATTTGCGCATGTCCAACACAGGTGATCAACTATGGATTGCGGAAGACACACCAGCAGACTCTATTGTGGCCATGATTAATGTGTTAGATCCAGACAAGCCACTGAATTACGGGTCGGAAGAAGAAGAGTTACTAAATACCAGCCCAGGACGCGTAAGCGGTCGCCCTCAGTGTTTTACCAATCATGAACAATTTGTAATTTCGATCAGTTCCCATTTGCGCATGTCCAACACAGGTGATCAACTATGGATTGCGGAAGACACACCAGCAGACTCTATTGTGGCCATGATTAATGTGTTAGATCCAGACAAGCCACTGAATTACGGGTCGGAAGAAGAAGAGTTACTAAATACCAGCCCAGGACGCGTAAGCGGTCGCCCTCAGTGTTTTACCAATCATGAACAATTTGTAATTCGTCCCTTAACGGTAACCTCTGCCACGGAGTTCAAACTCATTTTAAGAAAAGTACTAGATCGCGAAACTTTGGAGTCACATTCAGTGCGAATCGAGTGCTGGGACGCGGGAACTCCACCACTATCGTCCGAATTGCGGTTCTTTGTCCGTGTGGAGGACATCGACGATTCGCCACCGCAATTCGAAAACTCTNGAAAACTCTGTACATCGAGTAACCATAAAAGAGGGACAGCCACCGCACACTTTGATTACACGAGTCCAAGCCACAGATGCCGATATTGGAGAAAACGCACGCGTGGCCTACAGAATTATTGGTCAAGTCTATACACCATCACAACCCAACTTGAAACGGCCGGAAGTGACTGCTTTGGTCTCACCCGACAAACCCTTGATTTCAATTGATAAAATAACCGGTGAAATTTTCAACGAAGTGATTTTCGATCGCGAATCGTTGGATCTCATTAATTGTACCGTGGAAGCATACAGTCCGGTGACGGAGAGTGGAGAACAAATGTTGAATGTTCCGCCGGATAGGCCGAGAACTGCTTTCAAATCTCACATGTTTGTCATCATCAGTGTGGAAGATGTTAATGACTGTGCGCCTCAGTTCAACATGACCTCGTATGAGTTTACGGTGCTTGAAGGACAGCAATCACATTATCAAGTAAGTCACCATTTACACATGTGGATTCTTTAGTGAAGAAAATGACCGGGACTAAATTTAATCAATCATTATCTTGGCTGAACTCAGTATTTTTACTTTCTAGCACAAACAGGATGCAGTAATGCATGTGTGTTGTCATTCTGCTTATGAGACCCGGTCTACGCACCGACCATTTTCAGGCAACAGCTTAAGTGTAGTATTTTACAATAATATGATAAATGCTGTCTGAATACTGGAGCCTGGTTTATTGAATTGCATTTCTGTGAATTTGGTCGGTCTGATGTATTTCGGCAAACCATTCAATTGTCTCATTCTTACAGCGGTGATCTAACCCGATAAAAATGAGTCTTTTCACATGCGCATTTAAAAAGTAAACCACAATAAAAGTTTACCTCTATCAAAGGGAGCATATGCGCTGATGAAAAGCGCAAACTACGCATACATTCTTAGTCAAATACCTGAGGCATATTTTTGATACCTGAGTTGGTTCAAGTTATTCCAACCAGTGTTAATTCAAGTACGTGACTATCCGAGTTGAATTACTAATTCATTGGTTTGTTTGCGGAGAAGTACAGAAAATCTCTAGGTGAATGAATTGCCAAGTGAGGTGAATAGGTGAAATAGTGCTCAACTACTGTAAACCACGACGGAGTGAGCATTATTCATTTTATTTTTGTTTCTGCTAAAGTGAAACGAGAAACATAAATTTCTTGAAAAAATAAACCAGGTTCTTGGTTTATTCATGGAAAGAAGTTTCCCGTTTGCAAAAGAAATTATCTAAAAAGTTTCAGATACGCATCAATCACTTGAGCCTAAAATGAGGATTAGAAGCACATCATTGTACCACATTCGCAATCAATATAAGTACGGTTGACAGCACATGCATGAACTCAGTAAGTCTGTAGATGAACCCGTGTGTTATCCGAGGCTGTGCAGGTGCATTTTCAAATGTGATGTTCCGATTTGATTTCTCTTCTGTCGACCGGAACTGTAGGCCAAGTCGAATGTAGTTCAAACTGGACGGAAGTGATTAGTAGTATGAAGTCATTTTCACGAGAAATACATTTACAGACCCATGTCAAAACTGGTTTGAATCACATTTGCCAACCGGAGAACTTACTTCGCAATTGCATTTCGTCGTAATATGTGTGCCTACAGTTCCTCCTAAATTGTGGCTCGAAATGTGTACTTACTGGGAAATAGAACCGGAAACTGATTCATCAGGAGAGCAGAAGTTTCCTGGAGTGACTACCGAACCCTTCTGGATCTCGTATTAATAAGACTGTTATGTATGACATACACATACATATGCATCTATATGTACATACATAATCCAAAATCACAGAAGCCTTTCAGTCTAACTGTTTCATATAAAACAAGTTGAAACAACAGGTGGGTGCTTAATTGGGTACTTTGTCATCCCGATCAGGGAATTCTAAGGGATGATTTTTGTCACCAATAGATACTGCATATTCTGTCGGTCTAATTAACCTGGCGCCAGTTGTTTATCCACGCGTAAAACATCACTGTAGCTAATCAACTGTTGCCTTCTTGAACGACATGGGAAAGCACCTGAGCCCGTACTTTGGCTTACTGTTCGAAAATCGTTAGAAGTCCGATGGAGCTGATTGTGGAGATGGTTTGCACAGTGATGAGACAGATACGTGAAGGAATAATATATAGAACGCAGACCAGACCGGCCGTCTCTTCACCCTGATACAGTTATCAAACCCTTTTCAGGTGGTTCACAGCAATTGGTTTTATCAAGATGTGCCCTAACCACGGAGTTGGTGCATAATTGCAGCTTTCAAAACTACTCCTTTATCCTTGGGTACTCCTGTTAGGCAATAAATCCTAAAAGGGTATTGTTGTGATCACATTGCATTTGAGGGACTAGTACTGCAAGCGTTACACTCCTGCATGTGACAGAACAAAAAACAATTTAGTTTATTTCGGATTCAGAGTAGCCAGCCTGGATTAGCCCATTCGATTATTAAAAGGCACCAGGCACTCTTGATGATCCATGAAGAGCCTTTCGCACAAGGCGTTGACCATCTACCGTGTAACTCAGTGGTAGGGGTTGGAAGTCCCAACCTGAAAGTTCGCGGTTCTAATCCTGACAGGGACACAAAAAGTACGCACTGCTAACGAGTGCCAAACAGGACGAAACAGCTGTCCAGTGCTCTTTGTCGGTTACAAACATTGCCATCGCATTTCGGATTCAGTTGTCAATTTTAGACTAATCGAACGGATAAACATAGGGCATGCATTGTTATAAGCTTTTCTCCGCTTACTGAAGCAACCATCTTTCAGAATGGAACATGATGACACTTAAATTCCCGCAGCGCTCGAGTTTTGTATCTTCGGGGAATACAGCATGAACATCTTGTCATGCTTGCGTGTGTTCCGGATTTATCTACGTATATTTTCATCATGGTACATTCCAGTGCAATAAACAGCACTGTCGAATGACAAACAGTTACACAGCTTCTTTGCGTCAGTTCCCGAGACTCATAAGTTTAAACATAGTTAACTATGAAAGATTTCGATGAGATTTGTACCCAAGAATCGATGTCTCCTGCGTCTCTATCCAACGGTCACACAAGCGGCTGATTTGGTAGGCCAAAACTAATAATCCAGTTGTTTCTAGGCTGAACTACCCAAAACGCTTACGGATAATTGTGATAAAACTGGGAAGCATGTAGGACGAATTCTACGAATAGTATCGGTATAATCTACCGGAATCCATCTCACGAGCTAAGCAAATTATTTCACCATCACCATTTAACAGCTTTTAAATTGTTTTCACGAAATCTAATTGTAAGAAGACAGTGAGACCACATGGGACCAGTACCTCATTGAATTAAATGATGTATTCGTGAGCAGTTAAACTGGAGGTATTTATGTATACACAGCAAACATGGGATACTAAGAAGTGTTCCCCAATGATTACTGAGCACAGTCTTATGCATTGTATCAAAGTTAGCTTATTATGCAGGATTGTACTATTAAGTACCATGTTTGTCTTTAATCCAAACGTGGACAGGACAGTGAATTCAGATGGAGGTGAACGATGAGCGGGATTGGAATTATTTTAATTTCTACCAAGCCTCAAACTTTTTGATCAATGGCACAAATTTATTAAACAGCAAATTCATCCTGCTTATATCATTGAAAATAATCTCAGAACCGAAGTTATTTGCGAATGATTTAATTCGCTTTTGATCGCCGTGACACATTTCAGAAAACTGTAACCAATTTTCGTTTGAGGAGGTACCAGATATCGTAGGACTTGATGAAATGGTTAAGNGGTTAAGTTAGATAAATGTGATTAGAGTGGAGAAAACAATCTTTCGAATAACCCAAGCTGCTTAAATAGTTCAAACATCACAATGAGTTGCGACCATTGGCAGATATTAAAAGATTTCAAAAAGAAGTCTTCACACACTAGTCTTCTTTAGTGTAAAAGTATAGGTCACTCAGATTAAAGCGATGCATGTCCGCCACCAGTACCGAATGTGTCTTCAAAGTTCGTTTATAAGTTGGGCTGAATAAATTTAACTGTCTAATACGATTCATAGTTGTTTATTACTTATTTTCATATCTGATTTTCGGTTTACGGGGTTGCTGCTCTCTTATTTTCAAATTCTGCGCACAATACTTTTAAAACTCTATTTCCTCTCTACCAATATCTCCGTATTTTCGGTAAAAAGTTCAATGTTGCACTAACCAAGGTTGTATCGTTTTCGTTTCAGTCTGAATTTTCCACTCCGATAAACCGAAAATTTTTGGTTTTGCCTCATTTTGTTTTGTTTACACAAAGGGAGCCATGTGAAAGCAACATATTGCGTGTACGGTAATAAACATTGATAAGTTTTGATATGTCAGACGGTTACACTTGGGGCTCAGTTCCCACCAAACTACGGACTGATTTCACGTGCGAGTGGCTTGAATTGTGGACACGGGATGTATTTCACTCCACTTTGGAATAAACTTGCCATTGTTTGATGCAATTGCTTCTTTGTTTTTTCCCCGATTCTAGCGTGAAAGCTGCCAAAAATTAGTTAAAGTATTCAACCTCCCAAATAAGAACAATAATAGCATATTTGCTATTTGGTCATTGATGTTAATGAGCACTTCGTTGGAATAAGGTGACGTCAACTCGCTCCGGGGATTATACAATGTTGTCCCCCCCCACACCATCTCCTAAAGATAAACTGATAAACGTTCGTGTCAGGCTTAATTTCCCAGATTCAACTGATGTTCACACGGTTTATGTAACCCGTAATATCGTAGTAGAGCTTAGTTGATTAATTTACTTTTCCAGTGTAATCATATTCAAGTAGACCGAAATTTCGACCCATTAGTAGATGTTTTCAGCGCGTCTATACATTTTTCTACTTACGCTTCATTCCGCGTTTAAAGCTATCCTCAGTGGCAGTTCAGAACTCAAAAGACAAAACAAAATGTGATAAGGGTTTTTTTTTAAAAACTGTAAAGTTATTATAAGTAAAAAGCTAATCTGTTAACCTCGTCATTCTGGGAACAGTTTTGTCCTGTTGAGCAAATGGTCTGAAAAACCTAGTTGAATTGGTGACTAATAATCAAAACATTATTCACTTGAACGAATTTCTGCATTATCTAACTGGTATTGTTTTCCGAAGGTTGGTTTGCACAAAACCCGTCATAGATATGTGCCTTATATCAGAAACAAATGAACAAACATTTAAGCGTAAAATATCCCTCGAATACTTTATATATGTACATCTAAGTGGCTTACAGTAAATGCGTAGTTTCACTACGGCTTTCGGGGTTCTGAATTAGCCTGTGACGCTTCATTTGAGAACACAATAAAATAAGATGCAAAATTTCTTGAGAAGCAGATTTCTGTACAAAAAACCCATATATGTTTTTATCGATACAACAACTGAATCATGCATTACGCGCAGTCCCGATAGATGCAATCTGGACACGTGCACATTATATGTTATATAAAATTTATTTAACTAGAAAAGAAATATAATAGCTGAAACATTTCCCAATTCAACTTATTTATGAAATATTACAACGACACAGTTAGAAGTAAATTCTATTTGGATGAAGTAAACAGGTATTAGAAAACTCATTGTCATTCTGATGGGCAAACTATTGATATCAGCCTAAAAGCTATTTCCTCGGCTTCGCTGGCAATGTGGCGTGGAGGAATAATTCAGGGTGCGAACTTTTACTCGATGCGAGTTATCCCGGGAAAGTTGTTATCATTATTGTTTGCAGTGAATAGCGCACATAAATTACTTGGTTTCAGCTCACCCAAGTCGATCTCTTACATATTCTTCATTCTCAAAGCCCATCAGCTTTTTGAAGCCTTCGGTCGTGACACCCAGAGATTGCCAAACGGTCGCGAAATTGCAATGATACATTCTTTCGTAGGGTGGCTGTAAACAGTAGTGCCGTATCAATACACATGCAAAAGGCGTTCATCAGACAGCCTCGGTCACTCAACCAAATTCTCATCTCAGGAAACATGCATCAGCTCATGGAAGAATTAATTAAATCAAACCAATCGGTTGATTTGGGCAGCTATTTTGTTCGATATGTTTTGATCTGAACATTTGAGATTTCTTCATTTCAAATTTCCAAAAAATGTGTTTGAATTGAAAAAAATATATCACATCATTCAGCGATTTTGGTCAGATATTTCCCGAGATCAGCTGCAATTAATCGGAATTGTTCACACATCCATTTTCTAAGGAAACTGGTTCTTTTTCTTTCCCCTGAGGTGAGGATTTTCTGCTTGTTCACTTGGTTTATCAAATACGCAAAACGTAGAACAAAACTTTTAATGCTAACCATAACTTGAAATGTTGCAGTTGAAAACTTATTTTGAAGAACATGTCACCTTATAAACACATCGTTGTAAATGAGTTTCCATAGGGATGGTATAATGTTACTTCCATCAATTTACAGGCGACAGGAGTGGGGGTTACCTTTGAGGGGGTTATCTTAAGACATTTTATTTCTCGCATTCTGAACGGAAGGCAGGTGAATAGCACTGATCAAATCGGTTTGCTTTTATTGTTGCCCAACTTTGTTTACGATTGCAAACCATTGGGAGGATTGCCATGCGCTTTCCCTAGTTCCGTTTGCTGCAGACAATTGATCTACAATTCATATTGGCATTTGTGAAACGTGCCAGAGAATTTTGAAAACTTTAACTAGTAAACTGAACCATATGTGTTGCAGTTGGGTGGCTATACGGCAACCGCGGGAGTTTTGTAATCGATCGTTAACCACGTTGACCGAGAGGGACAAACGGTGATGCTCGTGCATCCACTGATTATCCTTGTAACTTTCCGGTGGAGTCTCCATCTTCTATTTAACTCGGCTCACGATATATCCATTTTGATTTTTACCCAAATAAGCAATCATAAGACAGCCATCAAAACTGCCACCAGAAGGTGTATGGTTTTTGTTTGTAAATAATGAAATACGTTTCAGAATAAATACTCTGCGTTAATATTTCTCAATTGTCTCTAAGTTTGCTAAATTGCTCATACAGCATTTTGCAGAGTTTCATGGCGTTAAAAGTCCGTTACTGGTCCCTTCGTTTCCGATGTCATTCATTTCCGTGAATGCGATTTATGGTTTACTTCAATTCTTGAATATTTGATTTCTTATGCGAACGCGAAGAATTTTACTGCAATCGAAAGTGCGCAGAGTAAAGTTGTTTGCGTCATTCAAGATGATGACTTTCCACGTTTTTTATGTAATAAAAGTACTGTCTGTTTAGATTTCGTATTCCAGTGATTAAGCCCATTCATTGCAAAACTTATTGAAGCAGAAAAATCTTACGTCTTCTTTTATTACTGGAGTAGTGAAAATTATTTAACTAAATAATTCTCTTTCATGCATAGTAATTACACTGAAGAATGTTTTCACCTGTAAGATGATGAGACCTATTTGACTTACACTAAAGAATTCTTTGAAACGATCTTATTTGTCAATAAATTGATACTATTTTTGGTGTTATACTTTATACGAAGTCTTGATTCAGATGACGCTGTATCAGTGATTTCCTAACAGGCGACGAAGCTGCAGTGAGGTTGTTCATCAAATCTCGTCCTACGCATCAGCACAAAATTTTGTATTACACTGTAGTTCAGGCAAACCGATTTGAATCAATTTTGCTGGTGGCAATTCAAATTTTCTAATATATTCAGGATTTTACCTAGTCCGACCGATTATTTCCAGTGCAATATGCTGCGTCCGACCAGGGGCAACGTTTTTGAACCAACTCAGCTACAGTAGCAGTTTCATTCAATGAAACCTGTTCGTGAGTTGTAACATACTGCTCCATTTAAATGATCACATGATTTATTGCAAATTATTACAGAATTGGTATCATACTCAAATATCTACATCTAAAGGTAAATTGGTGATTCCAAATTACTCCCTTTTCAGAATAAAATATACTTGTGCTTTATGCCAACAGAGGCAAAATATGACGGAATTGTTAGCGAATTTTCGATCCAGTATGCATTCATATCAATGGCTCACGTAACTATCGGACATAATATTCGTGTTGTGACTATTATTGATTGATTGGTTGAGAGGAAAAAATGGTATCTAACGCTCACATTTGCGTGTCGTTCTCATTCCCAATTTAGAGCGAAATTTCTTTCACATGCTTTCGTCCTTTTTCCAATATTAAAATTATTTTCTTCTTTCTTATCCGTAATATATATGTTCAATCATCCCCAGCTAGTCATATTTCTGATACTGTCCAGTTAGGGTAAACAAGTGAGAAAATTCGACAACGAAGAGCAGTCAAAATCGGATTAGTGTATTTTTATTGCATAGACTGGTCAAACCAACTACCAACTGTGCCACGAGTTATTGCACATGAAAGCCACATTCGTAATCGAGGAAAGATTTGTGATGACCGACTGATGGTACTGGACAGCTATTGCTTCCTGTTCGTGGCTCGTCAGCAGTACTCACTATCTGTATCCCTGTGAACAACCGGATGGATTATTCCAAGCTAGATACCCTTGAAAGCCACATTGTTCCCTTAAAGCGATTGGTTCAACCGAGCTTTGAATTCCTTGTATATACGTGCGGTTGAGCATGCGATAATCACTTTTGAGCCAACAAGTGAGGGAGACCATCTTTTCACTGTATGAACTGCAATTTTCAGACAACGATAAATCTGCTGTTGTAGTGTAAATGGGATACAAGTAAATTGAAAAACCACACAATTACTGGAACGGCATGATCTACTTTATCTGGATGTGACAGTTTTCTCCTGTTGAGTTCTGTACAGAAAGTGGTAATGATGGACGTTTTGGAATCAATCCCCCTAGTGTTCGCGTTTGACTTCATAAAAGCAGGGAGGAGGAACGGAAATACCCAAAATTGCTTAATATCTTCACCTCTTTTGGATTCCAAATATCTATTTACAAGAAGACATGTCAGGAGTTTAGTGTATAGTTCAAGATCTTCCGTGTCTTTTCTGATGATAAAGGTATGCGCTGAAACGTTTCCCCTGAGTATTCCTAACATGCCACTAAGTGGTGCCTTTTGATCATGTACATCCCGCAGATTATACTGTTGTACTGTCTCAGCATCAAATCGTCCTGACCTCAAGTGTCATGGAACAAAGCAAATGAGCAAACCTATTGTACGGAAAATGTTCTTCAATAATGTTTGTTTTAAACATGACGATCTATTATTTCTTGCTTTGAACATTGAGGTTAATCTTTTTTTCAATTTGATCGCAGGTGTATGTTGAAGCTCGAATTAAGAGTCTAGTTCTCTTTGAGGGTGTACCCAGTGAGGCGTTCTTTTTAACCCCGACGATAAATATCAATCTTTATCACCAAACACAAATCCTCCAGACCGAGTTTATAAACCTTCCTCATAAAAATGGTATACAACATACATTACTTCAACCGCCCACAACCAAGGTGAACCTGAATACAATAAATGAATTTCTCCGTGGAGTTCACAATAATTGAAGGCGAACAACTTGACACATTCGGCTAACAGGCCTGGGCACGGATGAAAACTTTTCAATGTGTGACATTTGGTTTCCGAGGCTAGATCTATCGTCGGGATGGTGCTGTGAGCATCCGTAGCGTCAATGACCTGTGACTGCTTGCTTCTCTGCGCACAAAATGACAAACAAGCTGTCGTGGACCACAAAAAAGAGGATTTGAGATGGCATGTCAAAGCTGCGTCTTTTGTTTGCAAATACCTTAGACCCACACAAATCCACGCCCCCCCCCTCCTCTTGGCGGTGAATGACATTCGACCAACAAAGATACGGTTGTCAAATTATCACGATACCAACGACGGATGTGTGCGCATGTGCGCGATACCGGGGGATGACTTCAAAAAGTTACAAGCAAACAAGTGAACATATTACAAACTGGTGTATGTGGGCATACGCACAGAAACATACTGGTCTAAGCAGTAGGATGATGGGTTTCAAGGTATCTTTTTCTCCTCTGCACGTTGATGAAACCTGTATGATATATTTGTTACTGATACAGGTTTTGTATGTGATATTTGTGTAACCAATGCATCATTCTTTTCAAAGCAAATTTGTTAACGAGATGCAGTGATGAAACAAGTTCGAGAATTGGATAAAAATCAATTCTGACCCACATTTCGGATGTCAGTGAATATGTTTCTTCTCATCAATAATTCAGCGCTCGCAATGAAAATGGATAGTTAAATGTACTGAGGAACAGTTCGTGTCCAGACACGTATGAATTACTCCAGTCAGGTGGGACTGGTTACTTTTTCTTCTCTTACAATCAGGCTGGTTTCCATCAAACAGAACTCGGATAAAATCAGCTGAGATCTATGCATTAGGGAACAAACTGCGAGATTCCAGTCATGAACAACAACGACAACTAGGTGTTTCTATGGTGTTTCCCAAGAAACCAAAGTAGGATAAAAGATATGCAACACACTTCATACACTCGCAAAATATCCATATTTTTAGGTTGACAGAGGGATAGTAAAAGGACCAAAAACGTGGAACGGAGTGACTTATTGAGGAACATTGATCACAATCGGTGCTGGCTCAAACGTGGGTAGACGAACAGCGTGAGTTATAGCCTAAGTGATTCCATTTTCGCGAACTGAATGAACGAAAGTTTTAAACAGTTGAGCATATTTAACTTTAAACGGTTCGTATTCTGAGTTTCACGTTCAACGATAGATCTCTAACAGCACACATTATGTGCCACCAAAAAGGGTGAGAACACATGCACAGGAAGATCTGTCTGAATATCAAGGTGTTGGGGAACACGAATATGGCATTGACTGGAATAATGTATAATCTGAAGCCACTTTTTTGAGTCATGGTTTTTCGAAAGAATCTTGATCTGATTTTCCGAACAAATATATAACACTTTTCTTCCCTGTTTAAACTAATGGATGGTAGAACATCTTCGTGAAAGGTGCTCAAAGGAACATATACCACTGAACACTGTCACGATCACGACGGCTCTCTTATTAAGGTTAGCCTTAGGAAGGTGATGCTGTTCGTACCGAGCGATTTTGATGCCAGCACAGAGAAATGCAAGCACCATTCCCGGGGGACATTTGAAGAACACTGACCACAGTAATGTCACATTGAAGAGTCTTTGGAGATCATATAAAGAGCACAAACGAAAGGATTACTAAATCGTTGTCACAGACCATTTACTCAATGAGGTAGTGAACACGGCGGTAGAATACCAAGTGTGGTTCAAATACTCACAAATACCGGCTCAGTCTTTGAAGTCTATTGCTTTATAGACTTTATGTTTTGTTTTTTGGGAACGTTGAAGTTCTTTCTTCCTCACATTGCATCCAGAGGTTTCAAACGTGGACACCGTGACTACTGTGCTGTCAAATGTGAAGTGATTTCGAATATCGGATATAAATGTCTTGAGTTCATTGCTGTTAAGACAAAAGTTCACTCCAGTGAGATATTTTAAATTCTTTAAATTCGCGATACTGAATGACCCCTAAGATACCGCTATAAAACTGCATATTTTGCAATTTTCAATAAATGTTGTTCCGTGGCACATGACTGAGAATTTCTTAGATTGAACCTGAGCTGCTAGGGGCGTTATCTGAGCGGTACCCGTTGATTTCTTTATACCAATGGTTTTACCTTCACTATTAAAAATGATATTAGAATTGAACAGTTCTGTTTTATGATGCAGCTTTTATGCTAGTGTTCAGAAACAGAACATTGAGGACAGTTACACAGTATGTGCTTTCAGTGTTGTTGTGTCGTGCTGAAAAAATTCTCTATCTATGATGGCTTCAGTAACCTAAGCATTTACGATTGGAAAGCAAATTTCTCAACGCTTTTGCATTGTTAAACTAAAAGAAATCACTCAGTAAATATGCAGTTTGATAACAATCTTGGTTTGAAACTTAAAGCAGAACAAAATACAGGCAGCATTCCCTCCGTTTCTCCGCGATTTTCACAAAAATATGCAAACTAACCCTGAGAATAGCCTATGTTATCTGAATAACAATAATAACCCATGATAATTATTAAACCTAAACCCTCTTTATTCTGCCATCTTTGCTACAAAACAATCCATCACTTGATCGCTTGATCGCGTGACTGCATTACTGTTAAACGTTTGTTTTTATCAGTTGAAGCAGACGCTATTTACAAAACCGAGAATGGAGCTGTCTTATCCATTCACGAATGGGCGACACCCAGTAACTCGTCTGACGCACAATCGAAAATTCAACATAAACCTGATTTGCTGATAAGCATTATCGACATCTTATTGATTAAGAATTGATAATCACCTTTAAGCGCGCCGGACAAAGAAATCAACTGAATCTCACTAATTTACTTTAAAAACTGAGTCTAGCCAGATGGCGAATGGGAAAACTGGACTCAATAATTTCATGTGCTATAGTTTAGTTAACATATTAACTGAAATTGTCTGAATTGCAACAGTCCAAAATGAAGGATGAGATAGGCTTCTCTCAAGTGTCCATGTATATATATATATATATATATATAAACGCACGACAAAATGAACGAGTTTTCAGTTTTGAGGGATGATCTCTGCAGAATTTGCCAATCCGGTTTTGAATAAGCAGTTGGTTTCACTCAGGTTAACTAGTTTATTATATCAACACAAGGGTTAGTGGATGAACAAACGAATTTTCAATGTTTTGAGTCCTAGAGCTTCTAATGTCCGGCGACAGGATCAAGGGCCAAATGTTTGTCCCAAGAAGAAATATGTGAGCAGAATTCATATTGACCATCGATTTCACGTGCGCTCACTTAGCTGTACACGCACATTTATATGTTCATGTAAAACGAAGATAGATAAAAGGTAAAATGAGTCCTTTAAACAAGGTGGTGGACAAGTGAGTTGCACGATTTGGTTCATGCCCAATATCAAATCCGCGTTCTTCTTGTGTTGATGAAACGGAGAAGGTAAAACGATGTTTTACTAAGTAACCCGGTAGGCTTCTGTGGTTTGGTAGATATGAACTTATAGCATTAAACATATTTTGTCATTCAAGAATATGATTAGTTGCATAGTTTGTTCTGTTTGGTGGCTGGCTATTTATCTGAAGAGATCAAGAAAACAAACAACTGACCCAGTTCATCAGTATGTGTACAATGACGTTTCTCATTGAGGTCTAGGTCTGTTTCTGAGTAATTTAGGCAATCAATCGGATTTTTGAATTTTGGATACAAGCTCGTTACTGTGAACCATCGTTCAATTACAATACATTGATATTTTCGTACCGCTCAGCACCCGAATCAGGCCAGTGATTGATACTTGATGCGTGATAAGTTTAGACAAGTAGCTGTTGGAGTAACTGAAGTCAGCGGCAACTTTTGTACTTATAAACTGATGCGGAAATCAAACGGAATAACTCGGTTATGTCTGGTTTGTTCGTCAAATTCCAGGTCCCGGCTTTTCACTTGGATTCTAAGTATAAAAGGTTTTCTTGAAAACGGTCTAAATCTTGTATATAACGGGAAAAGCGTTCATTGAATACAACACATTGTATGGTTACTGGAACAGGATTTCACGGTGTGGATTTTGATGAAAAAAAGATTCCGTCGAATCCGATGAGATAATTGTGATAAATGTGATAAATGATGTGCATGAAATACACTTGGATAGTTTTGGGACCAACGGTGTCGTAAAAAGCCAATCCTGAGTGCAGATGGTTTCACAGATTAGCTGGTGTCTCCACAGCGATTTACGGGATTACTACACTGGATGCTTTTGATTGGCTTCTTATAATCGTCAAAGGAAAAACGAGGCATCTCGTGTTTTATCCTTGCTGAATAATACTCTATCAACCGGTTGAAATTGGATGTTGATCCAACTTGTTGTAGTATGGATAAAAAACCCAATCTTTCCGCTCATTCATTTGGGGGATTCAGCTTTCAAAGATCTGTAGTTTGACTAAAAATCGAACTTTTTCATGGAAAAATTGCAAAAGAGGCAGGTAATGTTATCGAAGCATCCATTCCGTCTCGGAATTCCATGTGTGCATTACGCGATTTTATTATTGAATTTCTCGCCGAGGTTTAAGACAGTTTTATATCTTAAAAATTATCTAGGAGATTTATTTAGACATGCATTCTTGTGACACAAAAGAATAGTGTAAAGACCAGATCCTGTTTGAAAAGATTGATAAGAAATATCCAACAAATAGTTGAACACCGGAACTGTTGCGAACAGCTGTAATTACAATAGCATGCTTGATTCTACCTTTACAGAGTTGAGCTCAAGAGCATATTGATCAGTGTTTGAGTGAATCGTTTGTTTTATGGATGCATTGGTTGAGTTTTCTTCACAAAGTTTATGACAGAAATCCAATGGCGTTTCTCATACTTTTGTGTTAGACTCACTTTCGAACTTATCCTGGGAGTGTTTCTTCAGCTAAAGAACATTGATGGGAGAACTTTAATCTTTTCGCTCGTTGTCAAGTGGATCGACTAAACCATATTTCGATAGTAACTTAATTGTCAAAACGGCAACAAGTGAGTAATATCTGTTGTTTTTTTTTGTTTTATGGTAAATCTGCTTATTACAGCTACCACTACTCTACATGTTCTTCTGGTTATCCTTGATTTGGAACTATTTTACTGGTGCAGAAAATAGGCAAATGATTTAGTTTGCGGATGAACGAAACAGATAAACGTAAACATCACAGCCAAAAGCGAAGGAGATAAAAGTTTCAAGTGTTACGAAACATGTACACTTTACAGCAAATTGTTCAGAATGAAATAGCATGAACGTTTCAGTTGAAAATGTTTTGTGCTTGATCATGAGAAAACGAGTGAATTTTCCATTTTCTTTCGCATTTCTTTCCACTATCTTTCAAAAGCAGAACAACCACCACGAAGCGGAAACTTAATGCAGATGATTGGTCAGATATTCCCTCATTCGTGTAAACTGATAGATTCTCTATAAAACATTGGGTCCCCTTTATCCATTTCATTAGTATAGAAAGAAAACAAATGTCGCGAGATGTTAATATTTCGTTCAATCTTCTCAATCGCTTACTTAAAACATACAAGTATATATATATAGCACATGGATTTATTCAGTTATGGTGAATGAACGTGTACAAGCATAAAAAGATTACTAAACAACGAAGTAGAAGGTCAACTCTACCATAAGTGGATTGGTTGTACCAAAATGTTTGTGCGTATAAGGTTGAGTGATGTAAGCGAATAAGCAGCGCTTTCCTAATTGCCAAGAGTTTAGTATTGCGATTACGTAGAAGTGGTTTGAAAGACGAATTGGGGTCAATGGTATGTCTTGTTGTCATGAGATGTTTTGCAGCAGATGATCCTGAATTTCTTGTAATCGCTTGACCATCAATTGTAGGTTGCATCATCAATTTCACCAACCACTTGAAAATATGTTCAGCCATCCGTTGCAAGAGCAATTAGGGTAGACGTTTCTCTAGCGAATAAATCCTGAGTCACATGCACTCAGAAGTAATGGGGCTATGAGGGAATTTAGCAACATGTGCTGCTCCAATGGTAGAGGTCGCACTGTACATTTGATTCCAGTGATATTATGATCTAATAAACTGGTACTGGGGTGTTACCATGATCACTATAAGACTCATTGCTTCAGTCGCATTTATTCCTCCAACACCAGACATCCTATTGTTACACTCTAGACATATCCAGTTGAGTCGTTTACCTATTTATAATGATATTTCAACTAAAGCAATAGAGCTGATTACGCCATACTTCTTTAGCTAGCGCGCCCTGAAAAATCTCCTATATAAATTTTAAAATTTATATTTAGGCTATCAGCCAAAATGATATTCGGGAGGAGACGTGATAATCACAATGGGCAGCGTGGAACGAAAAGAAATCCCAGTGCTAGGGCACACCACACTGTGGGCAAAATGAGTCAATGTTTTGAAGCATTCGGCTCGATTTCACGACCAAGCGGACCCATCTCCTAAAAGACTAACACTGGAAATCGTATCGGCAAAAATCATTTGAATTGAATGGAGAAATCAATCGTTACGTTATAGTTGTTGCTGGCCGAGACCAGTTGCATAGTCGAATGTGTGATCAGAAGTTTTCGAAGCTTGCGCTTGACTATCGCTAGGGTAATGAGTAATGGTTTTTCAAATGATCACTGATAGATAATTGTAGGTTTGGAGAAACAACAGGCCTTCAGCTTTTCGGTAATAGCTTTAGATATGACGTGATATTTGGCTATCAATCGGGAGGGTACTTTGTAAGATAATTGGATGGTTAATGACTTCAGTCATGCTGATGCCCACAAATATGAAGTATTTTTGAAAGAATAATTAAAATGGAGAAGGGTTTCATTTTGTGAACCGAACCTCAGCTTGTTCCCTGAAAACAAAACAGCATCAATCTGCGGTCAGTGCGATTGAAATGTTTTTTGTAGGTAAACTGTGTCCGTTGATTTGCCAGATGTTCAAACATGCTGAATCTTTAGCAATCTATGTAGTGTGTGATACGTTAATTTGTGAATCCCTAATATGCTGAAATTTCACACAACCCGCTACGACCTGGACCGACTTCCAACCACTGATCATTCTACTTAGGGCCATAACTCGTTCAGTCTACTTTACCATGATCTCACGGTCCCAACATCAGAATGTGATGAGTAGATCAGTTAGTTTAGGTCCTCACTGAAAAACTCAACCCGTTATTCTGTAGTCGCACCTCTTACGAGTTACATGATATAAAATATTCTAGCATCATGTGGAATACGGCGTTAATATGTTGACTGTGGACTTGGCTCGAACTTTGTAAAAGGATTATCGCTAGATCTCAGTTGCGTGTGCCGCATGCGGTTTCTCACCTACATGCCCAGCGCAGACAGCCAACAGATTAATCAGAAGGGCTAGTATAAGACGGACCATTTGCTAGACTCTAGTGTGTGTGTGTGCAATTCGGTCTGTGTGCGTGTGTCTTCTTGCGTGAGAGACAGAGCGGGACGTAGTCAATAGACTTTGCCACAGGTGCAATCGCAAATAGGCTGCTCCTGCACCGTTGGTTGTTGAAAGAGAATTGGAGATGATTTACGACAGCTGTTTATGTACAGTCGGTCCGTGCATAATGTATGTACATCATGACCATTTGTCGTCTTTGTTTGTGTGATTAGGCTTTGGGTTGTTCCGCACCTTCCTCAATCTGCTTCTTCATTCTTTTCGAATTCATCCCTTCATTTGTTTGATCTGGTGATTGTGTACTAGGATCATACACACAAACCCAATGAAATAAGAAACGGAATATGGATGTACGGTTTGTTGAACTGTGCGGAAGGCAGTGGAACATTTGGATTTGGCGTAAGTGCTACTATTTGTGGTGCTAAACTAACACTGATTGATTGTACAGAAGCTGATTCATCATCACTATTCTTGAAACTATCTATTCCGGTAAGAATTGAACTGGACAAAGAGGAGGCAGAAACATCAACTCAGATTCACGTTTCGTCGCGTTATTCGGCGCAAGAATAAAAACGAACTTTTAGTGATTGAGTTATCAATTTCTATAGATTAACTTGCATTCGTCCTTTGTGTAATAGATGAGAGGGAGGCTTTTATTGGTATGTGACTCAGCAATAGAAGGGTCCCTTGTCACACCACGTCACGTTCCCGATCATCTTGAGTGAACGGCAGATCCTCCTCTTTAAGGGGTTTATCTTGTCTTGTTAATATCACATAACCATATTTAGTAAAAAAGGTACAGCGCCTGAGATGTCTAAAACACGGTTTTTGGCAAAGTGTATAATGTACTGCGGAGCAGATGGTCTCCATTTCCAAATTAGAATCCCTCCTCGAGAGCTACTGGTCCCTTTACAATCGCTTTGCGTAAGCACCAATCGTAAATTCGTCTAATCTATTTGAGCAAAAATAAAATCAGGGAATTCAGTACGATGTCAACTTATTGATCATATTTTTAATCATTCCTTAGGTTGGGATGCTTTTGTTTTAAATCTGTATATTGTCTGTTTCCTTGAATATGCTATATCCTGCGGAAAACGTCCGCTAGACTTTAATAGAAGAGGCTCGACGAAGTGACAGAAAACGAAGGTGGCTGAAAATCACGGGCCTTTTACTCTATCTCACATGTAGAGCAAACATTCTTGCTTGCGGTGTGCCGCCGTACCGGATGCAATGTAGACGTAAGCATTTCGTAACATCACTTTTATTCAAAGGTTCACCATTTTACTGCGTAACATCCTCACTATTCTATCATGGGACATTTCAAATTGATTTCAGGACTTCTGGCATTGGAAAAATACGGTAGTTTGTTGGTTGAAACTTTACCACATTTATTCTGTTTCAATGATTATTGACTTTCGGAGGTTGTGTTTAACTGAACCTCGTGTCTATTGTTATAAATATTGTTGTAGGAACCTTTGGAGTAGAATAGTGGTTTGGTTTGGTTTCATTTTACGTAGCCAAAATACTGGGGAAACTCAAAATATTACCGCTTACTTAGGTCATGGCGGACCCGAGAAGAATCAGAATCTATATAATCGGAACCAAAAGTGTGACAACTAAAGGTAACAGAAAATCTTGTGATCTTCAAATAAACAACGAGGATAATAATGCCATATTTGTTTGGAAACACCATAAACGGTTGTCCCTTTTCCAAATCAATGCTTTCAACTTATGGTTAGACGAAATATTGCCATTTCAAATATAATTGCGCTTAACTAGAATTACTCATTGATTGCATCATGTCTATCAAATTTCGTGATTAAATAGCTCTAATGTTTTGTTTGATCACAATTGTCAGTCATGTTTATGCACGCCCAACTCGCGTACCGATTTGTCCTCGTATGCGTTTCACATATACACCTACAGATAGTCTTGTTGACCAAACGCCTCCCCCTCCCCCTCCGCCCCCGATCTATCTCATGGCTCCAAGTGTTGCAGATCCAGACTGCAAGATGAATGAACAATGGTANGGGGGGGGGGGCTGGTGGTGGTGGTGGTGAGGGAATGGCGCGGACGCACGCACGCACACGCGCGGGTAGTCATCGGTGTTAAATGATATTGTGCTGCAATCGTCAGGAGTATATGAGAACAGCTGGCTGGTTGGGGACAAAATGATCAGAATTGAGACAGATTGAAAAGATGGTAACTGATGGCAGTTCAGTTTGAATGGTTCGTTAAACTCTGATTGATCAAAACAACAGATTTGCAAAAGTATACATACAGTTGAGCATCGGATAAGTAAATTCACTTATTTCGTATTTATTTTCTAATGAAACAGCATCCTCAAAAGATCTTGCGGTAGTCATTTAGGTAAATACAACAAATTAAAATAATCAGCTAGTTTGATTCAATGCCGCAATAACGATGATTGCTTCAACAACATAGCAACCGGGGCACGAATATGCGTGATTAACGGTTTTACAAACTGAAACTGAAAGCAACCGTGCTTATACTTCGAATATTTTGGTAGGCCGCTTTCAAATCAATACAAACGAATTCCCAAAAAAGATAGTGGTCCAGTGTAAGTAGATCAGTGAGGAATCGTGTATGGTTTGTGGTCTGTAAAAACGAAATATATATGTACATCTCCAACACAACGATATTGCAACAATGATTGGTGACAAAACGTTGGCAAATCATTTACCATATTCACAGAATAGGTAAAAATGATCACCACTATCTATTAGTTTCTTTGTGCCTTAACATATCAAGTGTTTCGCCCATATTTCAACTTAACAAAATCTTCCTCTACGAATGTGTTTGGCGAATGGAACTGTTTGGTGTGACTTGAGTTTGCCTGTGTGTGCGTGTGTGCGTACAGACAAGTCACTGGTGAGGTAGGATAAGCGCTAATGAACAATACTTCCGTTATGAGTTGTCTTGTATATGATTCTTGGCCTTGGTTCAAGATGACAGGCTTGTTCAAATCAATTGCATCAGCTCCACCAACGCCTTGACTGAGTCCTGTTCCAAACGCTTCACTTCCGCTTGATTTTCCGTGACCGTTTATTGTGAATACGGTGTTCTATCGTGCGTTTCTGCAACTACCCGGTTGCCTGTCCTATTTACGTAATCAGAGAGTGCGTACACTTTGATTTTGTGTAGCATATTTAAGGGGAGCTTGAATTTGAGATACTTCCTCTGAGTTCACTTGTTCTGAATTGATCTTGTTCGTGGTAGTGAGGGGCACTCAGACTGAAACGGTTTTGAATTCATCTTCGAGTTATCGACGTATTAAAACAATATGATAAAACTTACTGTTGACTGACCGTCTATCCTCCTCAAAATAGTTTTTGCTCACTAATATTCATCACTCTTTTGCTGATTTCATTCAACCCATTCGTTCATTTCGAAACAAAATCTTTCTCAGCCCAACAAACCCAACATAATCGTCTGCAGAAGGCAATGTGGATGTCCGGCTGTAAAAATTACCACTCATATTTGTGTTTGAAAATCTGAGTGAGGAATTGTGATCAAAGAACTTTGTTTCCCAGTCTAAATTTCATAATCATGTGTGCTCTGTTTGGTGAATATTGTCTGTTTAGCAGTTACACTGTCGATTACAATAAACGTATCACTTACCCTATCCGATCGCAGATAACAATGCAATCTACTCGTTTTATCTGACTCTTTCATAACGTTTAGAATCAAAAATGCATGTCTGTTTTAGAGAAACAGGTGAATTCATGGGAACAAATATTTTAATAATCTTGATTCGACAAAATCCCTCACTCTTGGACCACGTCACGTTTTGTACTCTATAAACCAACGGAGCTGGGGAAACTGCAGTTTTGTTTTCATCCGGAAGCAGTCACACTATACTAACACAATTTTGTTTGGCCTGAGAAGAATGTTGAATGAGACAGTTTAGTGGGTAATTAATTACTTCACTCAGGATGACAGAGAACAGTGTTACCATTTATGTAATTCACTTCAAACAATAGACAAATTGTACCTTGTAGTTCTGAGAAAAAGATCAATGTGTCGATGTTATTTATCCACTGTGCACCAAAGAATTCGTCATATCAATATTACAAAATGAAGATGTCGAGAATGAAACAGAAAAGAAGCAAATACTGTCATTCATTGAACAAAATTATTGATTTTTGGTGTTGCAACGTTTTTAGCAACGTTGGAAGAACTGTGAACTGTGTAGCGTAATATGATCCCGTTTCTCCATATGCAAGTGGTTTTTAGCGAGACGACCGAAATACACGAGAATGCTGCGGCACTGTTGATCCATCAAATAATCTCGATACAAAAAAGAGGAAATTGTGAATTTCATTTTGTGGGGTATTTAGTTTGTCACATTTTGGGTGTTCATTGTGCCAATATATTCGTAGTGAACATAAGGCATGCGAGAATTGGCTGACTGTCACTTGGTTGACTGTTTCACGGGGTGGAGTGGGCAGTATGAATTACTATTTACTACTACATCATCTCCATATTTTAAGTAAAAGTTTCTGAATAGTGGTTAAAATCGGAAAACCCGATGAACAAATACCGTCAAATGATTGCCTTCAAAAATTTCAAGGAACTTCAAGCAGATCACACGGGTTTTCGTTGTTTCTCATACCCAAACTGAACAATGTATTTATTCCTTATATTCAATTCACTATTTGTTTAGACAATTTGCTTGGTTTACTTAAACTAACTGCGCTCAGTGAAATGGTGAATTCTTGGCAGAAAAAAGAAAAACGTGACTGCTTGTGAAATTTGAAATTCTGTGAAACCTGAAAAACACTCCACATACGTCAGAAAAGACAAACCGTATCAAAAAACAGGACAGGTTAGGTTCTTCCTCTGGAGAACAGTCTTTCATATTCTCGATAATTTGTCGTATTGTTTAACTAGTAAATATACAATCAAAAGGAAACGTTTGTGTGTGAAATGTGCGTATATATGTGGACAAAAATAGATGCTTCCTGCCTTATTCCCATGAACCAACAAACAAGTATAAACGGATTAACTATGAAAAACAGAGTTTAATTGTTGTACTTTGTCTCCGCATACGTCAATTCTTTAATTTTACCAACGAATATTGATTGCCTACTCAGTCAATTGAACTCAGCCCTTTTTAGTTAGCACGTAGTAACCTACTCTCGAACACTGACATGAACTGCGATAAAATTGCAATATTTGCATTCATCTTCCCCTACTAATTCCTGTTTGATCGTTTTACCCGTTTTCGGGTCCAAAAGTAAGCTAAACGTACTGGATGAAGTAACACCTGAACGCACTCAAGAAACACGAGCATACTGTTACACCATCTTTTGGGTGTGAAAGTGCCTGCGTTTCCCAAGTGAGAGATCTGGTTAGTTTATTGGCAAATGCATACACATTCCGCATCACAAAGCACAGCTGCGGAAAACGCATAAAAAGATGTGAGTTATACCTAAGCACGCAACATCTAACACACCGATCCGTACGAAAATAATAGTGCATTCAAGTTGAAAAAATGTATAAACCTGCAAGATGGAAGACGATGTGGGGGGGGGAATGTAGTGCTAAGAACAATCAAATGGGAAGAACGTATTTTATAACAATCGACTAAATCTTATTAAATCATTCAATTCTTTTCTAACGCGCAGGTTCAATCTATTCCTTATTATCGCAATTTCTACATCCTTCACAATTCTGATGTATTTATATGATGCGTATTGTCTGAAAACATATCGACGTAAATCTACCTTCCGAAAATTATGGACAAATGATGGACCTTACGCAGGTTATCCATTTGGTTATATTCACCGGTGGAATTGTTTTGAGATGCATATTTTATTTTTATGAAACAGGATTTTACGAGAATTGGTTGGTTTGGGCGCGGGATTTATTACGTCGCATTCATTTGTAATTAAACCTATTGATGATTCTACTCTGACGGTTCTCTGATCTGAGGCCTGACAACATGTCATCGTGAGCGGGTGAATGACTAAATGCATTGTTCCGTGTGTGTGGTTTAGTCGAAAGTCCTGAAAGCCATTTCACTCGTCTATCTGGTTGGTTTCAAGCTCCGAATTACCGCGTTTTTTTGATGGAATGAGCAGCCCACTACCGTGAAACATTCATTTTATACCGAATCAGCCCATTTACACCCAAGTTAACTGTTTCCCCGAAAGTTCGAAGTTGCCATTAACAACTATCCGACTTGACACACCTTAGATGTGTTTGTTCGTGGATGTATTTGTGTGTGAAAAATAAGTTGTTACGTGCCTGATGCCATGCAGTCGCGCATGAGATCGGGGGTTACTACAAAGTTGAAAACGCTTTCGGGTGGAGAAAGATGGGGAGTTACTGTTCTGGGGGAACTGTCAAAGGATTTACAATGGGAACGACGGGCAAAAACGTGAAGTTACTAGGTCTAATCCTGTTAAAATACTATTTTATGGATCATTACAGACATTGGGTTTTAGGTAGAAAAAAGGAGCTGACAAACGATGCATGAACAACGGGTGCACAACGTCTGTGTCTGCCCAATCAGGGAGGTCTTGACAAAAAAAGAAACAGAAAATGGCCGTAACCTGAGTGAAACGGATATTATGAAAATTTGCTGTAAAATGAGCAAAACGATGGTTTTTGCATGGCATTTATCATATCAATATATTATTTGGTTTTGGTGAAAGGTAACTTTGGTCCGGAGATTTTAGGTGGGCGACCGTTTGAAATCCCATCACATCAAAACGATGTTCAGCAAAAAGATAACATTATATGATAATTGGGACTATTGACTTACCATCATGAGCTTCAAAGTTAGAACTGCCTCGAAATCTACCGATTAACTGCAACCGGGATCAAAGGAAATATATCTTTCAATAGGTTGTAATGAACTAAAATGTCCATGAAAGCGGTGAATAATTTGTGTTGACTATACAGTGAGTTTCCCTGTGTGCAGAAAAGACAAAGCACGTCATGCAATTCCAAAAATTCTCATGCAGCTTTTGACGTGAATCAATCTGTTCAACAGTGCTAATCCATCAACCTGACTGAGCATCGAACCCGGGACCTCACCGGCGGAACGCAAGCATACTACCTCCTGACCACCGAACGGACAGATGATCATTTCATTTATTGTCGAAAAAAAATAGATATGCATAAAATCACTTTTTCGTGCATCTGAGCAAGTGGGTTATGCCCCGGTTTAAAACAATTCGAACCGGACGGGTGCTGTAACATGCCAGTGTTTTTGTGATCTTTGGTTGAAAATAAATGTTGGTTCATCACTGCAAGGTTCATAAAATTTCAGACATTAAACAGTTTCGCATACGGTGACAATGTTTTCGTATCACACGTTCATAGTTCCATATAAAGTCTGTAAACTCTTTTTAAGACTTATCACAGTTCATATTGGATGAAAGCAAGAAATCAAAACTCGCCTATTCACATGTACCCAAACTCATGTGGGAAAATGCAGATGTTTCCAGACAATATGCTTTAACTCTGATAAGTCACAAATACAGATACTGTCTATTTCGGTCTCCGGTAGGTCTCGTCATTCAAAAATTGTCTATTCCGTATATTTCAGTTTCCTGGTTAGTGATATTTTTTCCATCTGCTCTATGTTGTACTTCTCACATAACAATGGTAATCAAAATTTCCATTCCATGTAATCGATAGAAAAGCTAAGTCTTACACTTCAAAGGTTTATATAATCCGAAATGTGCAGTCAAGACATCACAAGCAAAGTGCACTGAAGTATATTTACTACCAAATGATGTCAGTTGCTCAGATTTTAATTATGAAAGGCGACACATTATTAGCGATAAAGCAGACCTCTTCACAGAATAAGTACACATTATAGATTCAAAAAAATTATCTGGTTTCTAGATTTAGATTCTGGAGGTACATTAGTGAAATGTCAACCGAGGAATATGTTGTCCCAGGTTCTAGCTGCAAGCTTCCGTGGTGCGTGTTACTCAGTTTATACAATGACGTTCAAGAGGATATGCATTCATTCAATCGAGGGTAATATACAACGTTTGAAATGCTAGAGGTTAATCGCAGGAACTAATGTTTCGAGGGTCGTCTAATCGCATAGTGTGCACGGTAACCTGTACTGATCATGTGAAGGCTCAGTTTCATCCCAGAATGAGTAGCACATACATTGAATGCGTCAGCGTAACGTTTCTCTATGTTTAACATTCATGATGTTTTTGTGATAACAGCACCGCGCTTGTAACATCTTTTCAATGATTTGTCAAACAAAGTAAACATGAACCTTTCGGAAAAGATTCTCAGATCGGTAGCAGTGTGCTTTCATTCTTTCGTCCTACAAATTCTACTGATAAAATAACTGATTCGCATTGAACACTGTATTTCGGAAACTAGCTTTTGAACTAACCTGACCATCCTGGATCATCGACAAACATAAAAAAACATTTGAAGGTTAAACTAATTGATAAAACAGAGTCAAGTTAAATAGCTCATCCCGATTTGAACTGCTAAATGACCACTGTAATGGGCATCACTTGCCGTACAGTAAAACTGCTCAATGTGTCTATATATGCTGATCTTTTCAAACGGGCTCTAGATTAGTAAACCTGATTAGGTTGAGAAATTAATACATTTTGCAAAGCTTAGGTACCTAGCCATTCCTGTTTAAAGCAATGAAAAAATTGTGATTCAGAAAACGTGTTTCATAAAGCAATGTAAACAACAATTTCAGGATTTCCGGAATCAAGTCAAGTCAATAATGTCACATCAGTGGGGAAATGTCTGTCCAAACTTCATTCCGCCTTTCAATTTTTGTTGAAAATGCTTAGTGATTGAGATTGTACACATAGAGTTACACTCAAACGTCTTGAAATGCTAATCAATATATCAAAATCGGAACAGAGCACATTGGGGCAAATGCTCTATACCGCCCTTCTCCCGTCTGAGATCAACTATTCAACCAGCATTTTCACCAACGCAGTTATTTTAGCATCTTATGACAGGTAGGAAATTTAATAGAGTTCACTATGGAAGCGACTGGGCATTATATGCGTCTGTGAATGGACGGAAATAAGAAACACTAAAACCGTTTTCACGAAACAAACGAACTGTCCAGTTTCCTGTAGCGTGTCAGTAGAAGAAAACTGATCGCATATTATTCACCGTACCATAGAAGGTTTGATGGCTGAACCTGGTTGACAGAAGGGAAATTCGGCGGAGCTTTTGAAGTCGGTCGCGCCATTTATCTCGAAATTCATATTTATACTTTTGTGGATTTGTTGTCATCAGATCGCATCGTTATCAATTTCAAGGACACCAAATGCTTCCCTACATGAGCACGTTCATGAAATCTTTGTGTTATCGCGCGAACTGCGCCCTTTTGTGAAATATTTCAACAATGTGAGAAGTTAGTTCAAGCGGTTGATCAAAACACAAAACGGCAGAAGAAGAAAGCATCGAGCAGGCTGGCAAGTCGCTCTCAGACAGTGCAGCATTAGTCAAATGCAAATTCCTCTCATTTTAACAAGCAATGTTCGTTCTTTGTTGGGAAAAGTCGAGAAGTTAGTAGACATCACACGGAAAAAGGAGTACGAAAACCTGGGAATTAATATGCTTCAGGAATCGTGGCTGCACGAAGAAATCCTTAGTGAAATTGTACAAGTGGATGGATATAACGTGTATCGGGTTGACCGTCCCGCGAGGGTCCTTAAAGTAGGTGGAGGTGCTGCAAGTTACGTTAGCGACAACTGGAGTGAATCAACCACTGTCATCTTTGAATACTCAACGGATAAAATCAGTTGTCACGTTATCGAATGTAAGCTCCGTTTTTTGAGTGGGTTTCACTCCATACTTCTTGGAATCTTTTACCAGTCACCAACAATATCAGTGACCGACATAAATAGCTTTTCTGACATTTTTTCTACCTTCATAATATCAAAAACATGTGACTCTTTGTGTATATTTGTTAGTGACTTCAACAGACATGATGTAACGTTACTCACCACACTGGGTCTACAAAATTTGGTACATTTTCTTACCAGACTCAATTCACAACCTGATTTCGTTTTTAAAAACAGACCGCAATTTTTGAAGTCCATCAAGGTGCTCCTCCATGCAATTCAGATTATTGTACCTCAAAAGTATGTCCCACTGTATACGGCAAAATTAACCGATACACATTTTTAAGGCCTTTCAAGATAGTGAGTCAAAGAAATTGTTCATCAGAGAATCTAGAACGACTAAGACCCATGATTGCCACCACAGATTTTTCGGTGTTTCCCGATCAGAACCCTTCCTCTGTGAACATGTTACGGCCTACCTCAATTTCTGTTTCAACCAGTGTTGAACAATAGATACGGTCTTTATCCATGAAGACAGATATTCATCACCGCTACTCAAGCAACTACGCAGGCGGAAAGAACAAGCCTATAAACAAGGACAAAGAATCCATGTCAAGCGGCCAACAGTTTCAATCAAAGCGGAAATAAATCGGTTCAAGAAATCGTACATCAACACTGGGAAACTCCAGTTGTCGTGGTATATGGAGGGCTATCAACCGACTATGTGGCAGTAGTAATAAACAAAAAAAGGAACTTTTCGTCGCTGAAAAACTAAATTCTGAGTTTAGTCTAGTTTCACAATGCACTGCCCTGACAGGCTTAGTCAGCTCCATGTCAACACCAACTATCTAACCCGCCACAGTCCTGAAACAGCTAATGAAAACTAAGTTGAATGAAGCATCGGGTCCGGATAAACTATCACCCAAGGTATGTGTGGACACCCTTTCAGTCTCGTTGTTTAAAATATTCGATGACTGTCTGATAAGCAGAACAATCCCTGATTTTGGAGACTGGCCAAGATAACTCCCGTTGCAAAAAAGGAACCTGGGAAGTATCGTCCCATCGTCTGCACGTCAGTCATGCTCAAATTATTTGAGAGATGCTTGTTAACGTGGGCTGTCACTGAGTCCGAGGAAGATGACATACATCAATTTGCGTATCGCTCTTTGCGCTCAACACTTGCATACCTTGTTCATTCAATAACTTCGGCACTAGATAAAAAGTAAGACCGTCAGAATGCTGTTCTTAGACTACAAAAACGCGATCGGCAGTCTGGATTGATCAGTATTGCTCAACCTGATTACCGAAAGTGATGTTAATCCAAACGTTAGCAGATTCATCTGCAATTATTTTACAACTAGAAGGCAGAATACGTGCCTCAACGGAAACAGTCCTCCACTCGCCCAGTTTCTTCTTGAAGTTCTGCAATGTGCAATATTTTCCCCATTCTTCTTTTCAATGTATGTCAAACAATTTCCCATTCCTCCTGTATTTACTGGCTGTAAATATGCAGATGATGTTTCAGGTTGCAAACATCCACCCCTGAAAAGGCTTTATAAATTCAAAGCAAGTTAAACGACGTTGGTAATTGGTAGCTGTCCCGTTCCCTCTCATTGAACTCCTCTAAATGTCAAAATGGTGTATTTTCCCTCTTGGCCGATGTATCATATTCAGCCCTCACAGATAGGTTCCCCACTCTATCTGCCAATGAACAACCCGTACCGAAATTAACAGTACTAAAATACCTTGGGGTTACCTTATCAAACAATTTATCATGGACACTGCATGTTCAAAACACATTCTGTGAATTTAGAAAGCTTTTATATTTCTCACTCCAATGGAGAATACTTTCTGTTCCCCGTAAGCTTATTTTTAGGTTTGTGAATGCATGCGTGCTACCCCACTGGTTGTAATGCTCCCCAGTAATTGTTTCCGGTATATCGAAGAAAGACTTTTATTTACTGGCAAGATCTCTGAAACACATCTCCAAATGTAGTGGATTTGTCAAGGATAAACTCGGCGGTTCTATCATAGACAGACACTTACAAGCATGCGAAAGTTTCACTACCAAAATACTTTCAAGCACTTGCCACGCAAGACACAACGAATTTTCAAAAGCTGTATCTACATCATCCTCACGCTCAAGATTTAAACTTTTATTCGCTCGTACCTCTGGTTATCGTAATTTTGTTCTGCCATATCTAGCACGTCTACTTATTGCCAAAGAAAAAATTTCCACAGAATTGCGCAAATGCTTGCTTTATTGACAAACACAATCTACTGCTTTCAGTTTCGTTATGTAATGATTCTATAAATTTGAATCCTCAAATATGGTGTAAATTCTAAAAATTCACTTACCCGGGTGCATAAAGCTACTAGTGATTTGACTTGACTTGGCTTGAATTAGATTGATCCCGTCGGAGATGAAATGAATCGATTGCCGACATTGGGTCAGCATTATCAAATATCTCAAGAAGATTGAGAATGAGAAATAAAGCTCAAGTCATTGTGGAGCACATAATACGAACACGGAAAACAAAACAATATGGGAGCGCAATTCGAAGAAATTCTCCTGGTCTTTTTTTCATGTTGTATTAGGGAACTAGAAACCGCTGTTGAGGATTGCACCTGCGATGGCTTGACTTTGCATTAGTTATTATCACTTTGGTTGGAACTTCAGTGCCTGTTTAAACTTCATAGTCTGTAAACCGGTGTTGCCCAACTCTTGGTGATTATCCATCGACAGTGAGTATAGTGTGAAAGGGTTTCCGTCATTTATAACACCTTATTAAATTGAATAGCAACTTTGCATGCCCTTTTATGTAACCAATTTCCTTATATTTCACAAAATTATGTGAGATGCAATCTTATGTATTTCAAAATGTAACTTCACAGTTTCTTCAACATGAAAACTGAAAAAATATATTACTTTACGTTTTCTTCCCCCACGTCAATACAAGCAAGCGCTTCAGATGTGCATACGTGACCAAATATGGATTCAGGGGATGGTAGATGATGTTTGTATCCTCAACGTCCATTTTACATAGACCCACGCTGGAAACGTTACATCCAGTTAATTGGAGATTTTGTTCAGTAACTAACGTGGAAGGAATCACGACATTGAAGTCACAAACTTTACTTCGCTTACACGCATTGAGATGTAAAACGTTTTAGGAAACATAAAAGACACGTTCCATGGGCAAATAAATTTAACTGTTTACATACGATCATTTCAAGTACATTAGTGTCTTCTCTATTTGAACGTAAATCAATAGTTTGAGATCCGATGAGGCTTATTTGAGGAGGTCAACAAAAAGAAAAATTGAAAGCCGTTTTTTCTCCACTGGGTTTCATCAGCACTGTCAAACATATGTAAGGCCCTGTCGAGACTCAAACCACGAAAGCATGGTTTCGGGATCGAAACCCCATTCACTAAGTTGTGTTGTGGACAGCCAATTCATCGAAGTATGACAACACGGCTTGATTGAGAAATAATCTTGTCACCTGAGCAAAAATAGATAAACATTTTTGTTCATTGTGGTTTTGATATCGATTTTTTGATTTTCGGGTGCGAGACCTGTGTTGTTTCTGGTGGAACATATGAACAATGAATTCTTTAAAACATTAGCTACACCAGAGCAACGGTAACTAGCCAATTGTATCTGTGATTTCACAAGAGTGATACAAGGGAGCCTACAGCTCAGCAAGATTATTCTATTATTCTTCTGTATTTAGTTTCAGATTTTATCCCTTCACTGAGATTCGGCTCGGGAAGCACTTGTGCTATTAAATCAACAGTTCATGCATGTGGGCTTGAATTCCTTATCTCTAATGTCTGAATACAGGTTGCAATTGTGAACACCACTGGAGTTATGATGTGGGACATGATGAAAAACTGTTGAACCTTGTTCAAATTTGCTTCATACCCAACGTTGACTGAGTTAAGTTTGTGCGATTTATTGATCCGGTTCATGCTTAATCAGAATCAAGATCGGGAAAATGGCTACTGTTAGACCTACGTGAAATGTGTTAGCTTTGCATCTTACTGAGCACACGACCACTGGTTACGTCGTCACAGATGCTTGATTCTTTGATGATTTCCGGATCATACGTATACCTGAAAACGCGAGAAATAATGTGGCCTAACTGAAAGCCCTACTAATTTCACAACCTAGCAATGCGATTAAAATCGAGCTTAGAGCATTTCGTCTAGATGATTAGGTAACGAACGAGGCCTTTTTTTAATGATTTCCGAAAACATTTTGGCATTCATTTATTAGGCTTCATTTCAACAGAACGATCTAGATGGCCACCCGAATGTTAATCAGCATGCCATGGCACACTTCAGAACATCTGATTATTCTTTCTCCGGAGACAAAGAATCTCCCTGGTGCACTATTTCATAAGCAACCGNTCGGTCAAAACGGATATGTTTATGTCGAACACTCTGGCGTTGTGTTTCAACTAGCCGCACGAATGACACGAGCAAATATTGATTAACCCCACACGATAACGCGAAGAGATAATATAGCTTGCGACCACAGTCAGTGTGTATTCGTTTAGTTACATTTCGATACGCAAGAGGGAAGGTATTAGCACGGAGCTGAAACAACCCGTCAGATCACGCACGCTCGCAACGCTCCAGACAAGCTGAACCCGATTGGATTGATTGGACCGATCAATCGATATGCCAAGGCCACAGTTTGACTGGGACGTCCCGGGCAGTCTTCTCGTATACGTGATTGTGCTATACTCTTGTGTATCGAAATGTAACTGAACGAATACACACTGACTGTGGTCGCAATCTATGTCCTCTCTTCGCGTTATCGTGCGGGGTTAAGCAATATTTGCTCGTGTCATTCGTGCGGCTAGTCGAAATCGGGATTGAACGGGTGACTTGGGTTGCTGAATATCTTTTTGGCGAAAATGAGAATCGTCCATTTGTTGATTATATTTTTTACGAGAGTAGTAGAAACGGCTTTCAATTTTGATCCGCGACTAAGTGTATTGAAATCCTTTCTAAGAAGAAGCAAATCAACAACAACAACAGCTTATGTCCGGAAAAATGCATTGGTCAGTAATAAACCTAGTTTCATGCTTCACGCTAGATTGTCGTGGCTTGCATGTCTACAAGAATAAGCGACTCAGTCTATCAACACACACCAGCACATGAGAGGACTACCGTAGATTGCTCTCTGTGGTGAATTTTAGTTGTTTGGTGTTACGTGTTTTGGCAATTGGTAGGAATTGATGATTGAGGGTTCCAAGGGGCACTTAAATCGAGAAGGACTAAAACCGAATTGGGAGCATTTAGAAGCATTGCACGGGATACCATGTTGGTTCAATAATGTTTGTACTTGTAATAAAATGTCATAAAATGATGTCCGATTGGTTTGAAGTGGCTTGACATAGGATCACATCATCAGCGTTTTTGAAGGTCTAGGCTGGTGGGATAGATGATGAAAGTTAAAAACCAAGTATCGAGACAGCCGAACATCCTAAAAGACTCCAGAATGATTCACGAACAGTTCCGATACAGTGCTGTTTACTTTCGTTATTTAACTCCTGCCTGTGAAATAGTCTTTCAGCTACGAGAATAAGTTAGTGGACCAATGGAATGAATGAAACTGTCGCAGAAAAAATGATCGTGGAACGGAATCAAAAGTGGACGNACGAATACTGAAGAAAAAAAACAGTAGAAGGATTTCTGAGAATGATCTAAAAGTTTGCAAATCAAGTGCATCAGTGTAGGGACTGCATCCAAATTGTATTTATTTGACTTATACGCATTCTGTAGAGGTTCATTACGAACACTGATCCCAGACTGTAAGCGGTTGAGAATAGCGTGCTCTACTTGGTTAAGTCCACAGGAAGTGAAGACGATAGGACAAACGCGTTTGAATAAATGTTAGATGATAATTGAGGAATGGGAACAATGATGGACGGTCTCCAAAATTGAACATGTGTAAATAGATTTGTTAAAAACGGGCGCATACACTCCTGTGAGTGAACGATTGCCGTATTTGAATATAGAAGAAGAAACACCAGCGGGGCCACCTGAACTCGTGAGGTTTGTGGTTTTAAGATGGTGGACATCCTCATGTGTGACCGGGTCTACGGTAGATATTTAGCCTTTGGGGTATGAAGACGGGAGATCACTTGAAGGACAAATGAATGCCGCATCAAGTTTGTCTGTCAATGGTTTTGTTTGTTTTTCGTTACTTCTGTTCGCACAGCAAACTGATCACTTGCCGTAAGCCTCTTCCATCTGGAGGTCCCAGAAATTGCTTTGCGAATGAAGCATTCCGTTTTCGATGACGAGAGCTTACTCTGCGAGTGTGAAGAAAAACTGTCTCTATAGCACTGCATAAATTGAAAATCACATTATCTGTTTCTTCAAAATCTTCACTGGAACAGAGAGATTGTTGAACCTCACTCAGTGATCATAAACGAGTTAAACTTCTTATATGAAGAGGATAGTTAGATTACTACAAACTGCATACGATAGTGATGTTAGTTGGGTTGAATTGTGAAGTTGACTTTTTCAGCTGTGCCCCTGTATTCCGTAGTCGATTTGATTGCGAATTGTTGATGAACAAATGTTTCCCTCCATTATTCTGTTCTTCTGTTTAGAGCAATCTTGGCATACTTTTAAGTTACTAATTGACAATGAAAGATAATCCCTATCTATATCTGTCGGTCAAAGGTAATAGTACTACAAAAGAAGTTTGAATAATCTGTTAAATAAAATGCCTAGCACACTGGTACAAACAGTAGCAATCGATAGCAAGCAACTTTGCTCCAACAATATATTTTTAGAAATGAAAAGAAACTTATTGGTTTTTCGACAGACATTGATTAAACTTATTTTGATCTTGACGAGGAAAGGAACCAGCGGTGAACCGATCGTTATTGTGCATTATACTTCTATCTAAGTCAGAGATACGAGTTTATACCACATCGTAGATTGAACCGCACTTTGTGCACTGGCGGCTGTAAAACACTGAATATGGTCTTATTTAAAAGCTGCGTGACGATTAAACCACAATGAGATTGAGAAACTGACAAAAACTGCAAAAGCTTTTCGTGAATAGTTGTTTTACTTTTATTAATTTTTTAATTTGTTCACTGTTTAATCCGCAAATCCGATTGAAGTATGAATATTCTGTTGAGTTTGCACTCACCTCACCTCATTTTAAAACTCTGCATAACCACTTCTGTACGAGGCGTTATGACGGGTTCATATAGACTCCCTAAACACTCGGAAATGTGTTCGATCAAATATCAGCTCTAGAGGCTGCTGCTGACTTGAACTAGATGTGATGCACGTAACATAATGGCATAGACAGATCGCTCTTTGTTGTAGATAGATATAATGAGCTACCATTCGATCAGATATCCGTTGGTTCAGCAGGTAGTATGCTTGCGTTCTATCTAAGAAGTTTCCGGTTTGCTCCTCAGTTGGATCCAGGGTTTTGACTCGACCAGGCCAAAACATTTTTTTCATTTCGTGCTTCGCTTGAATTTGTACGCGACAGAATTCATAATTTCATCACACATTAATCTAAAAAACCTGGCGAGTCAGTCCAAAGTAAGTAGCATTTCGCGACGAAATTTGAAAGGAGGACTATAGATACAGTTAACTGCTTAACCATAGAAGTTTTGCATTGCGTTTACCTCGGTTATGACAAATTATGTACGAGAACCGTAATTGAAGTGATATCAGTGAATAAACATAAATAGTCAAGCGACCGAATAACCCTTTCGGTAGAATAGATCGCTACCGTCTAACGGTGTTTAAATCATGCTTCTTCTTCCGGGACAAAATAGTTTGGTAAATGAAGCACCTGCCACTTGGAGACAACATTCATCAATCGTAGCTTCTAGAAAATTGTAATGACCTCTATTTCGAGACGAACTTGAATACAGAATTTACAGTTGACACAAGTTAGTTCAAACATAATTTTGCTGTATCTATAGCAGTATTTGTGCAAATGGTTGTTTTGGCAGATTTGAAGTTCTTTTGTCGAATGTGAAAAGTTCAGTAGCCTCGGTGGGATTCAAACCCACACATGGACGCAGCCTACGCTCTACCAGCTGAGCTACGAGGCCATACCGATAGCACTAATCTTTTCACATTCGAATTATCCGTTCATGGTAATTGACTATTTGTTTAGATAAAAGTACAATAACCAATCACTATGCAAATAGGATATAATCAGGGTAAATCGAATTTGACAATAAGTCCTGTGTAACGGTCGAGATTTTCGTTCAATAGTGCGAGCTCGGGGAAGTTAAGAGTTCACGTTTCTGAACATTAGCCACTCTGGATCTAATTGAAGATGTGCTGATGAGAACCGTGTTCTGGAGACGACAACAAGTTTGATTGCGCAGTATATTCTGATGACACAGTCCTTTGTTACCTAGGATGAATTGAATGTACTACTGATTAGGTTTGTTAAAATGAAAACTGCTTTCTTTGCCCATGAATTTCATTACCCTTTTCTTCTTGTTCTTCTCAAGATTGGACGTGTGTTCGCGGTAGATCAAGACGCGGAATCGCCGAACAACATGGTCCGGTACAGTATGCGACCCATTCCCGGCCCGATTGGACAACTGGCCAAACTGCATGTGACTGTCAGCACAGACGGTATAATCTACACACAACAAAATCAATTGGACCGTGAACAGACTCCTGTACTAAGTTTTGAAGTTGTGGCCACTGATGGTGGTCGACCGCCAATGTCCGCATTTGCCAATGTTCTTATTCGTGTACTGGATGCCAATGATAACAGTCCTGTTTGGTTATTCCCAAAACAGTATGGATCGAGAACTACAGTGAATATATCACAACAAGCCACGGTTGGGTTTCAGTTGGCTCAACTGAAAGCTATTGATTTGGATGATGGTGCCAATGGCGAGGTGACGTATTCCATTCTCCATGGGAATGAAGATGGTTACTTTGAAGTGGATCCACTTAATGGTGCATTATATTTGGCTAAATCACTTCATCGTTTCTTGCAAAACGACACCAAAGCACTTGTTTCGAGTACCTCTCTACACCAGGATAATCGAACTCGAGGCTCAGAGGAGAATAGGCGAGTACAAGCAAGAGGAGATACTTTGGGAGGTATTAAGAAACCGTTCTATCAACACAGACTGGTGCTCAAAGCTTCCGATAGGGGCCAACCTCCGAGATTCAATACGACAGTACTAGATATATTGATTTTCCCCTCCGGTACGTCTGGGATTCAGACAGATTCTGTTCAACGTGGGGACAGAAATCGACACGGTACTACCTCGGCGCATGAGTTTGGCCGTATTCTCGACCAGGATCTAGTCATCATGGTTGTTTTGATCGCACTCACCTCTGTGATCTCGGTGATACTCATCCTTGCTATCTGTTTAATTCGGTGTCGTCAATTGACCGGAACTCGGCGTGTTCAAAGAACTGTGGTCTGTGGTCCGGTATCCATGCAAGCAATGGAGAAGAAGGCCATGCCGGATCGTGGAAAAACGTGGTGGAATTCCTCTCTCGCATTCANTTCACCGGGGCAGGAAGCAGGCTCCAAACATGCCCGAAGTTCCAGACATGTGTAACAAAAATTCAACTCAGGATCTTTATGTGCTTTCTTCCACAGGTGAGACAGTGATTGTTGTGTTATTAAAAATGAAACTAACTTGACACGTTGTGGAATAGTTTGATATGAGCTCGGGGACCCGGACGCTGTTACCTTTACTGCAAATATTTCGAATTCACCTAATTTGAGTGGAGAATGTTCGTGCTTCTTTAATCCGTGAATTATGTTGACAGAGCTGATTTGTGATACTTCTTACCCAGACCAAAAATCTACCTAAGCCTCTTNCTCTTCATTTTTATGCTATGCAATAACCGACAAAATTGGTTTCTGGGAAAGATAAGCACAATTTTGAGTCTCGGATACTATATCACCTTCAAAGAATAATAAATAATCTTTTCTTGATAGGTATTCACTTAGTATCTCGTTCCTGTTTGGTTGCGAAGAAAAATAGAACCTTGAGACCTGCATTCTGTATAGACCTCCAAACCACACAAAAAATGACGTGATTTGTCTCGGCAACAAGCTATTTGACTGTACTCTGAACGGTTGTTTCCAAACTGAAAAACGTGGATCATTTTCATTCGATTCAAAAAGATGAACGATTCATACGATTCTAATGGGCAGTAAATATCCTGAAAGTTCTCAATTAGCCTTGTTTAGAATAAACTTACGATTAACGACGAAAGTCGTACGTCAATAAGTGTGTTTTGTGACACGTTTCCAATAAAGCAATTTTTCTCCCAGCTGTACTTGAATAATGAACACAGCGTTGCCATTCAGCTCGATTCCTAAACTGATGTTTTCTGTGAAAAATCGACATAGATGTCGACATCGATATAAAATAAATTCGTAAATGTAACTCAAGTTGTGTTCACGATGTTGATAAAGTTATCCCCAATCCAATCGTTGATTGATAACTATTTTTCACCGTAGGTTTGTACATGTGTGCTCAACAGTTCCTACGATAGTTCAGAGTATTTATATTGCAAGGGGATACTTCCTATGAAAATCGACTTTCCAGCCCGGTGAATTGAATTGTTTTGGATTGCTGGTGTACCATTATTCAAATTAAGTGACACTGATGATAGCCGTTTGCAAAAAGTACATCTTTGAGATCTGAGCTCAGCAACGACTGAAAGCAGTAGAACTCTTAAATCAAAATGATTTACCTGGAAGACCTCAAGAATAGAGGATAAAAACGATTCCGCATTCCAATACTGCTTAGATGGCTTCATTGTTTACACTCATATCTCCTTTGCAGATTTTCCTTTATTTCGGCAAATGTTTTGTTTATCATCCAAATTTGGACATTCGAAAAATCCAGTTAACATGCAAAGATCTTGTAAATGGAATGTGTACAACTCACTCAATTGCACTAACCCACTCGTGACTCCATTCTATCCCTCATCAACTCTGGTCCTGTACTTCGTTGTCGCTGGGTGTCTCGAGGGCATATAGAGCAAAAAGCTGTGGACGTCAAATTGAATTAATCTATCACTTCAATCTAAAGTTGCTCTATGCTCTCCGTCCCTGTTTCCGTTCCAGTCCACGTGTCGGCCGAAATGCATTTAAATGACCACACACACTCACACACACACAAACATATATGTAGGACCCCAGCGAGTGTGTTCCCGTTCTGAGCAAGTACAAACAAAAGGAACGGACTCATTCTCTCACCCGCTTTAACTCTAAGGAAACATTTTTAACAATCGACGTGCAAACATACAAGCTACAAATTTCACTACCCAGACCATCAGGTACACGTTCTATCACTCTCCGCTCTTTCCAATCGGTAACAATATAACAACCGAGAATCCGATCAAAATGAGGCACGTTATTGTTGACGTAAATAATCTATTATAGACAAGTATATTTCTGCATGTACGCTCAGGGGCGTCGACCAAACAACTGATTGGGGTGCATTTGTTTATTTATTTATTCAAACTCACTGTTGCACATGCAATCGATAGTTCACTCCCCTGACCTCGAGCTCTACTCGTCGGATTTGAGTTGACTCCATCGTGAAACGACCTGAGTTGTGCGTATAACCAACATTAGCTAAATCCCAGACTTTATATATCTAATAACTAGTCAATGCGTACGTGGAAAGTGATTATTTATCTGTGTGTGGGCTAGATATGTTTGTTTTAAATCCATCAGTTGAACCGAAGTACAGAATATGCCATTGAAAACATAGATTTAGTGACGTTAGTACTTGCCCTATTTAGCGGCTTATCAATACTGATGCCCAGCTTGTTTTAGACTTCATGGTTCATGATCTTTATTCATGTCCACCTGAGCTTGGTAAATATGTGTGTACTTAAGTGAATTAAAGTTGTCAAACAACCTGCGCTGTAGGTTTGCTCTCCCTAGTTGTATAGGTCTGGCTGTGCGCATATTCATCTCTCTCTATACATTTCTACGTATATCCACATTAAGCAAGGAGGTAATCGCCCCAGGTGAATGCGTTTTACTCTGTGCTATTTGTTCTGGTTGCCTTACAAGCATTAGAAACTTCATCTGGTTGTCAATCAAAAACCGCACTGGAGGGAGTTAAAAACACGACTTGAGACCACCAATTGTCCACCAGACAGGCTGCCTGACTTCCGTTTTGACACATAACATGGGTTCGGCTGAATAAGACTTATGGGATGCTTATGAGATGCTAATCTTCCTCCTACCAGACCAACACAATATGTTATATTCTTCTTATGCATGCAGATCAGTAGTTTTGAGACTGTGTGTACCCGCTTCCCATAATATGTTCAAGGGAGAGCTTTGAGTAAGTAAATGTGACCACCGGTTTTCACACGCATTCGCCGAAAAGATGTCTAAAGCGAATCTTCAAAAATCTGACTGTTACACAAAACTTGAAGGTAAAAGGTAATAAACCTTTAAGGTTCATACGATACACCAAATATTGATGTTTCACGTGTTCTGTCTCAAAGTGCTTGAAAATACTACCTGCACTTTGATGTTCCTTGATAATTTTCATCTCGAAATATCGGTGGAAATGAATCAGCTTGGATTAGAGCACATGATGAAAATCACCCATGACGAACAGTTTATCAAGCTTACTGGGTACACAGAGCATCTGAACAATTGCCCTTCATTCTTTCAATCATGTTCAACAGGGTGATGCTGCACCACGCTGAAAGCCCTGGTTCTTGCACTTGAGTTGTGCAAAAGGAGCCAACTGTTAGTAACAAAACGTGGTTTCCTTTCATGGTCGAAAGAGTCTGTTAGTAATTTATATGATGAATTCGTCTTGTAAATGAGGTGTGAGCTGAAAAGCTGGGAGGCACTGGACAGCTGTTTTGATCTGATTGGGTCATATCAGCATTTCGAATCTATCCACCCAACTGGGGATCGAACCAGAGACCTCATAGGTAGAACGCAAGTGTTCTATTCACTAAGCCACCGGGAAGCTGATCTGACCGTTGCTAATTTGGAATATACACGATGTAGCACAACCCGTCTATGTGAGCTTTTTGTGACTATCGGTCTTCGTTTAGCTCAGTACTAGCATCCATGGATATGATTTGATTCGCAACGTTCCCATTTTGACTATTTGTTGTATGAGAGTATTGAAGGATTCGATTTGTTTGTATGATGAATCGCCTAAAGAGCTGTTCACAGGTTCTTAGATTTTCACCTCAAGCCTCATTTACACGATAAATTCATCAAAAAAGCCAAATCAAATCCTTTTAGCATCTTCATTCCTATATACTATTTGTGCAGGTGATTACTCAACTAGAGTTATTGCTTGAACCCTTTCGGTTTATCGAAGTAGGAATAAGTGCCAGCTAGGCGAACGATTTGAATCATCGGCTCACAGTTTCTTTCGTTTAATATCACCCTGAATTTTGATGAGGATCAAAAAAATATTTTGAGCTTTTGACTGTTTAAATCTTTTAGGCACGGTCAGAAATAAAGAACCAACTACATTTTAGTTCAGGGTGCTTCGTAGAGTTACTAACATTTTCTTATCCATCATAGCCTGTGGCTAGAGAACCGAGCGATTGTACTACATTGCAATAAATCTTTGGTATTGAACAACTGAATTTACGTCCTCGGAATTTTCAAAACAGGTATTTCAAACAAAACAACAGAGTGGCTCCCTTTCGGAGATCCGTATTCATGCCAATATATATATATATAACTACTTAAGAAGAGAATTGTCTTGGAAAAGTAAGCTAAAATCACAGATTACTAGAAACGATTTGATCATGAGACCGGAAATTGGATTCACCACGGATCCCATATTTGTTTTTCCACCCATATGATCATCGAGATTACTCGTGATACGGTGGGTGGAGTGAGTGGGTGGGTCAGGGAAGCTGCAGCGCTTCCGAAAATTGTTTTCGGGCACACAGACAGATATTTGTTTCTCTTCAAGGGTACAATGGCAGAAAGAAGTTTGCACCGAATTTAAGTGGACTGCAATTTTTCCAATCGGGTTAATGACAGCATCAAATGCGTTTCTCCTCCGAACGTTCACGAAGTAAAACCGTGAAAGTGCAATACCGTATTCTGCGTTGTGCATCGTATATGGAAGGATCCAAATTAGGATTTTAATCAATCATTCGTCAGGTGACGTTTTACACCACGCTTTGGGGGTGTGAATCCTTGCACACTTTATTATTATCGGTAAACACCACTGACGGCAATTTTGCTCGTAATTGTAAGCAAAAGCGGTTGTAAACTGAAATCGTTCCTTCATACTTTATCGTAATGGACTGTAGTTGTCAGTGATATTTCGGGTAACAGATGATAAATTGCCTCGAGTCCGTGATGGTTCTGCATCGCACCATCAAAATGTTGGTAAAGTTGGAGTGTGGCTTGGATGACGCGATAATTTCAACCATAAGGAAATTATTGTGTTACATTACTTGGTCATCAATCTTTTGGACGTAATTCCCCATCTAATTTGAATTGTCTACTATGGTAAAATGCTCAGTAGTGCACAGACATCTGTGTGCATAAACAATTGATCACGATTAAACTTTTTCGCAGGAACACTTTCTCCTGCATACAGAGAGAGAGAGATAAAGTATAATTTTTTCAAGTCCTTATTGGAGAAGTGAGTAACTGCAAAGATGACCAAAACAGTCTCCCTGCAAGAAAATTGAAATAAAGTGTAACAGAGGGAGGAAATACTACAGGAGTTACATTTGCAAGTATCTGTATTTTACTTTTTCAAAATACTAACTGAAAGGCTATTTCCTAATAGCTTATCTCTAGTTAACAAAATACAACAGGACAAGTGACTAATCTGAATAATTTGGAAGACAAACGGTTCATTGTTAAGTGATCTTGATTTGATCTAGAGCCGTTCTTCTTCACAATTTCTTGCTATATTTTATTCAAAATCTCCAGTAACGTTGATTGATGATTGTCACGTAAATAAGAGTAGTAGAATTCAACAGATTCATGGGATATATGTTTATGATCTTGACTACTGGATAAGTCTGTGTAATTTCACAAACATTATTCCTTTTTGATAACACTCTAATCATAGTTTGGTGCGTTTGATTTCCTGAAAATTCTTTTGGTCTCCTTGAATTGTGTAACATTCATTACGCTTGCTATTTTTACATTGCCCTAGTGTCTATAAATTCAGATACTTGGATTCGACAACATTTTAAAATTGCATCAGTCAAGTACTGAACTGTTTAATCTCTAGTATACGACCACTCTAACGGGCCAGTTTTACTATACCAGACACTGGTTAATTAAACTACGGGTAAGTGGTATCAAAGAGTATGCATCATGTGAAATGTTTCCCGTCTTTAAATTTATTGCGTGAATTTGCGGCATTACATTCCAGCATAAACCTGTAAACAGATAGATGTGATTCTTCATGTTACTGCTTTTAGATGAAAGAACTATTCAGAGTAGGAGGAAGTGTAAAGAGAAAAGTACATGTTTATTGGCGAACATTTTCGAATATCTACAACAGAATGACCAAAGTCTTCATGAGAACCAAAATGGATATTTTAATTTAATTGGATCTGAACATTTGTTCATTTTGATACTTCAACTGAAATTGCAATGATATAATTCCGTGGATTTTCATTTTTAAATTTGAATTAAATAGTTAATTGACTCACTGCCGCTTCAAGTGTTAGTGATTATAAAAATTCCGGTTGTATACAGGTTATTGTATCCTTAAAACATCGTTCCAAAATGTTGAATTCCCAACATTCAGGCATTATTACAAACCACAGGCAGGATATTCACTGCAAAATCTGATGAAGCATATGAAATCTGCAGGTGCCTAAATGAAGAACTTGATTTTATTTGCCTCAATCGTTTCTTTACATCTTTTTCGGCAACAGTTTTATCCCGTGTACTTCTTGTTCTTGTTCGTTTTCTGCTTTGGGAGATTTTAAGTGATTTTTTTCTCTCTCGTGAGAATACATCTGAGAGGTACACCAGAAGTGAACAAGTGAACAAATCGAGAAGAGAGGAGTGACACCAACGGTCGTTCCTGTCATTTCAGATGAAAATGTCAGTTACCCCGTGGGGAACCTGGTCTGTACACCCGATAAAATCCGACTAAAAGGAAAGACTATTCGTCCCGGTAGACATACGAATAGGAATTGTATTATGTTACTCTCCGACTGTCCATCATTGTGACTTCGTTAAACCCAATTTTCAATGTCTAATGAACGCATAATAATCCACGACGATTGTCATTCATGTAGATCTTTGACGTTTAATGAAAGTCTTCTTTTTGGTTCCGGTTATTTGGAAAATATTCCCCTTTAATTTGAAAGCATTGAAATTTTAAATTTAACCATTTCGTAATCTCGCTATTATAATACTACTCGAGTTTAAATTGTGCTATTTGGAGTTCAGTTTTTGATTTGTCTACCCATCGATTCACTACAATACTCAAAATTGTCCACAGGTTTCTTACAAACGGAACTGTCCATGTACAAGTAGTTTATTTTGCCTTCTTCCACAATATGCATTCATTCCCGGCTTAAGATTTTTATCCAGAAGTGTTAAGCATTTCTCTAAATTATACGGTGAAAGATCTTTGCAGAAGCGCAATTCCCTTTGATACTGAACACGGATCACGTGGAGCTTTTATTTGCTTGTTCGCCACACGATACTGAAAATCTTCTGTCTGTTAAGCATCGGATCCTTGTTCCATTCCGCACACACAACCATTCATTTTGTAAAGCTCAAACACAGCATACAATTAAACAGTTTCATGCATGGGATGAAGATTTATCTACGTTTCCATATCTTGTTGATCAAGTTTAATTTAAGCCGATTAACCTCATTAAGCGTCCTTTATCGACAGACTACCTATCGCTTCCAGCTCCTAAGCGAACAATGACTCTACCAACCTCCCCTCTCTACGTTCTACTTCTACATTATGCTTTTTGTTCCATCTAATATGCCTCCCGCGTCTCACTTTCAAGTTGTTCTTCATCAGATATTCCACAGACAAGGAACTAAGTAATCAAACCATGTGACTGCATCCAGGTTCAGAAATTCTAAATTATAACCATCCTTTGTCCCACAATGATCAACGATAAAACCCATTTCCTCTTTTCTGTTCTCTCCATTTTACAACATTTTAACCCCTAAAGGTAGCTGAAATAAATTTTTAACCAGTTTCTGTGCAGTATATCCTTCAATGACGGGTTTTTCATTGATCGCCGGATTTCTCTTTTGCTTATAGATATGCATACACTTATGCCGCAAGTACCACTACATGTATTTCTTAATGTTACTCATATCGTGATATGCATTGTGAGCACCTCATTGGGATACTGAACGCCACTGATCGGGGACAGAGTTGATGCAGTCTATTTCAATGTGGGTTCTGCGTAAAGTCACTTAATGCGTTTAAGGTGGTTCCCGGTTGCTACCTAATCTGTAATGATCTTCTATCTTAATGCTGCACGCTTTTGGAAAATCAAATTGTGCTAATGGTTTAACAACCTACGCGGCAAGACACTGACAGACACGGATTTACTTGTAAAAACTTAAAAATTCTCTGTGTCGCATATTTACCCCGGCCTGCCCTTTAGCCACGGTCAGAATACCAATAAAAGCCTACGGTCAGGGGCGAACCGTAAACAGCCAGCCTTAAACTGTTTCACGTAAAGGTATTTTGTGTGTAAATAAAAGGAGAGAGAGCGGTACAGCGTTTGCTGTTAGACATTCAGTGAACAACCAAAGATATTCTTCAGCCCAATAAACCGTAAGCTAAATTTAATCACATTCTTTGTACCGTTGAACGAAAATAATTCACGATTCGACAACAAATTAAATGCTTAGAAAATCTAATGAATAGAGGCGTAGTCCATTGTAAAATTAACTGACCAATTAGGTGTCCAAAGTAGTTTAATACAGGTCGATTCCTGGCTTCACCGACCCGGTTTTTTCCTAAATGCCTGGTTCTTTGATTGACATAACATAGAACTCATGCGTACAAACCGTCGATTTCCGGTTTTCTGGTCACATTTATTCGTGAAATTTATATCACAAAGAGTGTTTCTCTCAACAACAAGAATTTTTTCTATATATATTTTGTTTTTCATAGTTTCGTCAATCAATGTTTTAAAAGAAGATTTAATTGCACAGTATTGGGTGCTGCAGATGAACAACCGTTAATTAGGGACTGTAGAAAATGTAAAAGTGAACTATCTGATTGGTAACTAGACAGAACAGTTGATAGTTTATTTCAATTTTTTCTCCTTTACCATAGAAAATCATGTGGTTTGTTTCTTTCTATGGAAAAACTCCACTCCCTGCTATCTTTGCTTGGTATTGATAGGAAGAATAAATTGAATAAATATGTACAGTCCATGTCCTCCCGGCTGCTAATTGATCTCATCTACGTGCCTAATCCAGCCGCTTGTGTGTGCTTTCCTTTACCAGTTTGTGATGATGAGCTTCGTCAATCGGAACAGATGCACGATGTGGCTGGACGAAACACTCCAGGAACCGAGCCCTATTTCACGATTTGCCCGGGTACGTGGAACTCCCAAACAGGCGCGAAGCTCACATGCCCTGCGGTGGGCCGAGAATGTGACCCATATCGAACTTTGAACAGCACACCGGACAAATTGAGCAACACCTATGTAGTAGAGCTTAATCCAAACGTATTTGATCAACCGTATGCATTGATCAAACCTCAGCCGTGCACAAGCGGCACTCACGACAATGTGCATTATCAAACCTTATTTTCCGAACGCCTAATTGGGAAGACTAGTCCAAGTCATCATAACACGTGTTCCGTCAAGCGATCCCATGCCACAGAAGCATCCGGTCGAAATGGATCGAAACATTTTGATTTTGAATTGCAACCTGTGGAATCGAATACACTATTACTTTGTCGTCATACGCCAACCGACGAGCTTAGTCCTTGTCGGACGTGTGACCGACAAATTTTACAGACATTCGCATGTAATAAACCCCTAACTGGTAGAGCTCCCCCAACAGAAACTGAAGAACTAGAGTGCTGATTTGATGCGGTTTAATTTAAACTTCATCGAGTGTGATTTGTATCAGTACACAGAATTCCTCAGGCCGAAATGCATCCGGTTTCTCGGCCATAAACGTTTTTCACACTTGAACGTGTGAACTTCGATACGGGTGAATGGATCCACGTCCTTTTCCCAGTTTACTCCCTATCTGTACTATCTCACGGACCGTGCGCTCACTCGCTCACTATTTCGCGTCCGCCTTGTGTTTATTCTGTAACCTTTATTCACATGTGTTCGCGATTTCGAGCAGCAGCATCAGTACATGCGTGCGTGCGTCTGTGCATTCGTGCGTGGGAGCATGCGTGCATGCGTGTATGTTTGCGTACGGCAATTATTCTCCAGTCTACAGTAAACATTCCGTTTGTAATATTGTCCGCATTATCATGTTCCCGTTCCACTATAGCGAAACCAAGCAACATTCGTTCACGGTAATACAAAAGCTTAATGAGGGGATGGAGACATACGGGTTACCGAAGTTCTCCAAATGTCGAATTCAATTAAGTGTGAATAACGTTATATTTCTTGCTCATTGCTCGTAGAAAGTTCATCAACATAGCGAATTCATTCCGAATACGGAATTAAGGACAGCAATTGTCTGTGTGAACGTGGATGAGTTAAAACTTAAAAAAGTACGTGAAAGATAACGGACGCGAGGAACACTGTTCCGCACAGCTCAACGTCAGAAAACTATACGCAATACACATCATGTTCTGTATGCTGTGCAATCAATTGCATTTTGGAATTATACAACTGTATGGGAATAGTAATAGACTTGGCTTCATAACGTGCAGAATTGTTAAATACAGAGCAGGCAAAGTGTGAACTGTAAAGCATCATTAGTCTGTTCCACTCTTCTCGAGTCTCATTAACAATGGAAATTTGTTGGTTCACTTGAAGAGCGAAGCTCGTAAACCGTACAAGCTGAAAGCAAGTGAATTCCACACCTGAACACCAAGGATCGTAGCAGTTTGTAACACCTGGTCTACCCTCATTGGATTTACCTCACCTGTATCACTTACTTACAATAGTCGTGATCGAATCCACTTGAAGTTTTATGAATAGCTAGCAAGAGGAACGTAACTTGAAATCGCTTCGTCAATGGGCACTTGAAAAAGTATGCAATTAATCTGAGCGTGGCACATTTTAATCAGTGTTTGCCAAATCTAAACTTCTCCACAGTAGATATTCTTCGAGTTTACCCTTTAAGAGTTAAACGAAGCTGTTTCATTGATTGAACTTATTTTGTAACCTAATTCCTTCTCGGTTGCCAATATGGACGTGTTCTCTTAGGTCGCTTAGCCGCAAGAAAAGATTGCCGCCGTGTTTAGTGTTTAGTGTTTAATATGAAGCACCATTTTTGATGAATAACTACACAATCCTCTCGGTGTAATGTTGTTGACCAGCTTGATTAATGGAGAAAAACAGTGATAGTGATAGAGACAGTTGATGGATGGAGAAAGTGAGTGAATAGATGTGCAACAGAGATCTGGAAGTGCACGGTGTTCCCATTGATTTTAAAGCATTAGGGTTTCATCGCCTTGAATGAATAAATAACCTAACCACATCAGCAAAATCATCCCACTATCGTCGAACATTTTGACATAAATTCCAGGTTGCCTAGTCGAATGGCGTCGCAACAGACCAAAAAGATTACTGGGAAGCATCAGCAGTCAACCGAAAGCGAGGTGCAGAATTGAATAACTGGACTTTATATCACACTGTTGGTCAGACAAGAACCCAGCTAGTGATACCCTGAAACAGATGTTATTCAAATTCTATTTTTACAAAAGTTTACAATTATGTTTCGCTTCTGTAATACTCGGTTGAGTGTATCTTGACGAAACTGGCAATAGATGAATGTGCCCCTCAGCCGAGTGCGGTGCACATCAAAGCGATGCCTATTGATGCTCGGCTTGATCACTTGTTTCCACGCAACACTGTCATTAACAAACAACGCCTTATGAGTCCGCGACACGCAACACAGTCCCCGTGCAAGTTTAGAACAACCGTGTTCGGGCAAGAATTACGATGAATTAGGGGTAGGACATGAGGTCGATTAAATGATTGTATTTGTTTAGTCCGGATGTGTGTGACCACAGATGGATGTGATCAAATTCGACGTTTATATGTTTTAGCTCTAGCACTGATATATGCAAACCCCTCAAAAACGTCGCGCAATTCCGAAACTTGTTTGTTTTTGCATTTGCTTTCATTATAACCATTTACATATTTGTCCCCATTATTGCTAGCAGAATAAAAACACAATCTGTGAGACCAATCAGATATTAGTTCCTAGAAAGAGGTTCATGCCAAAAATGGATCTACAGGAAAAAACGCGACGGTTTAAGAAACGATCGTTTGTTGGTTTACCTGTGATGTGTTGAGGAGAGTGACGTTACAAGCGGTTCTCGTGACTCTGAGTTGGGATCACAATGACACTGAAGCAGTCCGAGTGTAAGTTGTAAAATGGCAAAACGGGTTTGGCACACTATTCTTCTTCTTTAATCAATATATCGTAATACGGGGTGCCGAAAAGACCAAAATTCAAAGTTGAATATGCGAATCGGTGGTCACTACTACTGCTAGTCAGGTATGATGAGTGTAAAACTAAACAGATTCCTCTTTGTATTTATGTCAGTGAAAACGAACACCATTCGGGCGAGGGTACCCGAATGAGCTTATTCGAGAGCGAAACTGAAATCTGTTGTTTCTCGGGTTTACGGTTGGCCAAAAACGTGCTTCAAGGTAAAACGTTTCGCAGAATGAGTGAAAATAACCATAAAATGTTTTAACCGCGGTTTTCTGATTTAGGCTGAGGCATTCTGACAAAATAATGTGTACACATGTTGCTTTGGTTCAATGATCAGGGTAGAACAACGTTAGACCCGTGATGTACGTAAATTACCTTTTATCTGGGTTATCGGTTTATTGTCCGGTTGTAAGATTCGCAATTTTGGTGGGCGTTTTGTAAACGTGACTGTTGGTGATAAAAACACGATGAGAATTTTTAAATTCAATTTGTGTAATTTCGGTTAACAAATAAGGAGTAGAACTAGTGTTACAAAAACAACAGTAACCTCGGTCAGATACAAATCAAAGCCTTTGATTCGGTGTGAAACATTCAAGCTGTAGGTTTGGCTTTATAACTCACCTATGGGAGCACGTGTCATACAAAAATAAGCGTCTTTTAGGCGTAGGTACCAATCCAACCGAAGTCACTAGTCTTCCCTTACTAAAACATAAATATAAGTTTAAATACAACACAATTGAGGAAGCATTGCGAGGAAATCTTCAATTGGCACGCGTTGACACCACCTTGAGTGGCATGCGTCTTGATTCAAGTTCTCTGAGGCAAGCAGAGGTAGGCAGCGTTTGTATTTTGCTAATGGCACGAGTCCACAATTGAAGAACAAGTTGTACACAGATTCCCAATGGGAAATCGCTTGTCGACGTAAATATAAAAATCCAAGAAATGTGTGGTCAACTGAGACGATAACACAAAAAGATGGGTTTCATTTATTTTGATACACAGTGCAACTAGAAGTGATTCTTATTAGTGCCGTCGTTCACGTGGTGAAATGTTCATGAAATATCTATCTAATCACATTACAGATGGGCCGATCTACTACACAAAGTCAAACCGGTTGCACTTGTTCGTCAGTTTGACATATTGATGGAATCGGTTAAATAGTAATCAACGCGATCGAATTACCGATGTTTGGAAATATGATCTTTCTGTTGAGATGAAGTGGCTAGAGATTAAATAGGAGGCTTTTCTTCGGGTTTTCTTTGTTAGGATTGTTTCTAGCATAAAACGTTTCACATTCCTCAACAAGATTTATTTCTGACTTTCAACCGTTCTTTTTTAGGATAGATATGAAATGCACTGTAATGCACCTACGCCATTCTCACTTGTCATTTCTATCTTGATGGGCCGCTTTATGGCTTGTTGAACCAGG
>UZAN01039383.1:86048-104086 GCA_900618425.1 Echinostoma caproni | reverse complement strand
CCAGGTTTGTGATAAAGGAAATAGCTATAAAACGGTGCAATATTTAAAATTTACATGCAACCGCATCCTCGCCAACAAGCAGCGTGACATCTTCGCGAAACATGTCTGCCGAAGACGGTAATGCACAATGGATAACATGGCTCATTGAGCCTCAAAAAATAAAGTACATTTGGATGTTGTGATAAATAGCATTATGCAGACAAGTGTTGTGTAACTAGGTGTGTTCTGAGATCTTGAAGTGCAAAACTCATGCTTGGCTCTCAAAGTACATGTCCAAATGCGCTAATGGTGATTTACAATGAATAGGCCCACTATTATCCGAAATACCTAACACACATGTGTACTTTCAACGCCAAGTTGCAGCGTGAACATTCTTCAAATTAAAATTTGGTAAAAGAAAACAGTGATTTCTAAGGATTTTCTTGACCAGTTGGCTACTCTTGATGTTAAGTATCACTTTATCCACCCGCAGATTTCGAAAGCGACTTTCTCATATCTACGAATTAATATGTTTCTCATCATAAAAACCCAAAGCATAATAATTCTGGCGTCTCATTGACTTTTTATTACAATCAGACGAATTCATAAAGTATATCGTTCCCTGTGTGAAATTGTTCATCAGATCTTGTGAGAATGAAACGGTTGGTAGTCATGAGCTTGTTTACCGGTGTTATGACAAATCAAATAAGTTGATCAAAAAAGACTGTTCACCGAATCCCAATGAAACCTGAGAACATATTGTTTGAGACCAGGGATCAAGTATATCTGACTCACCAGCTCATCTTCTATCTCCAACTCACTGATGCCCCACGGAGTGACCAGCGTTTACACTGCTACGTGGCATATAAGGTTTAGGAGGCAGTATGTCTACATACTCCATAGAAGGGGCACCGCCTCAACTAATCCGCGAGTAATTTAAAATGACCAAAACTAATGGCTGCTGCTCAACATGAAATGGGACATTTTGACTGAGACAGAGATTCCGCAAGGGAATTCATCAACCCGAATGACGAACGAACGTGGATTATCACAGATGGAACAGCGTAAGCACATATTACACCCTTGTGAATAGGCGTTATGCTAAAATGTGCATGAAAAGCAAGGCAGCTTGCTCCACGGTGCAGTGGATATCGTGCCAGTGTTTGATCTGTGTTCTATGCCCCGGATGATTCGACCAATTAGCGCAACCGATGGGTGTCAAACCATATAGAATAAGTTTTGTATGGCTCCCTGGGTTTTCCATTCACGTTCCCTTTGTATGAGATGAAAATATTGGTTTCATCGAATCCAATTGTAAACTACTTCTTTATAACCGGTTAATCATGAATAATTTCGCTCAAATAAATTTTCACGTGTACTCGAAAACACGAGTAGCAGCATGCCCGAAACTATTTCTCGTGTCAGCCCGATTTTCTCATTTGGTGAACTTGTGGGTATTTCGGGAAAATGTGAACTGGAATTTGTGCTGGACAACAAATGCTGGCAAAATTGTAGACAGCATCCTATGGATGACAAAGTTTCCATATCACAACATACTGTTTGGTAAAAGCTGGCCGTCATGTTGACATATTAGTGGAGCATTCCGCATGATTCCTCCCGTACACATGCATTTTCACACAATGACACTGATCCCTCTGATTTGGGTCACAAAACCAACGTGCCAAAACTGAAAATCGCGGAAGCATAGATCTGCGAAAGTGGTGTGCAACACGCCAACATACACAGGAAGTGATCGATTTCACGCATTTTATTGTTAACATTCCAACTCCAGATTTTATTCTCTCATGGATTGAGTAACGGGGTGACAATGAGTTATTTAAAACAATCCTTCATCTGAACTTGTATTCTAAATTGGAGGATGGGCATATTTCGGAATTTGAAAAATGTGTGGATATTCCGAGATATGGGATAGTTGTACTCATTTCATTCCCATTGTGATACAATTGCTAACTATGCACTGTCTACCGTCTATTTATTATTGTGATGCATCTTTTCTAGCGCATCAATAAAATGCCCCGAAGTTGCTTAGTTTTATACCTTCCATTATTCTTGTTTGGATGGCTAGCACTGAGGACTGGGACTGTCGGAATCACGAGGGTGTGAAATAGCTCGGATTGGTAGAAAACAACAGCGCCGAACCGAACGGAAAACATAAAATTGTGCACTCGTAACGTGTAATCAACGAAATTGAATCCGCTGTCCATGGTCTATGGTTTACTCTAGTTTCATTAGGCAAACTATAATCAGTTTATTGTTGTAAAGTATTTCTGCTGTGGCAGTTACCTGCCTTTTTCCTTCGATGCACATCTATGGAAACTTGCACAGTTAATTAAAAATGTGATATTTTTTACACATATTTTGCAGTGTTATTACGGAGACACGAGGTCCTCGTGCCACTAAAATCGAGAAATTAGATTTCTTGCAAATGGTTTTCGCGTTTCATAGAGCAGTGTACAGGTGGTTGATTTTGTCTCCAAAGGCGAACCTATTCAAGAGATCCCAAGGATTAAAGTATTCCCCGGCGGAAATTTGCAAACTGAATCCATGCGTGTGAAGCTATTCAAATATTGCGGGCTTGAGGTTGATTGTATTTCGACTTCATCCGGGAAAATCCATACTGCCACGATCTGAAAATGTGTCCCTGAAACGTAATCACTTTACATGTTTCTCGGACGTGGTTCATCGCCAAGACAATCTACAGTACCTGCTAGATTACTCTTATAAACAACCACTTCCCTTAATATTCATGCACTCAAGTTATCGCGCAAAGGTAACTAAAACGAAAACCAAATTTCGGATGAACTGTTAGATTTACTGAATTAAGCGTGGTCGCCATCTCTATATTGCTCCTTTAGGCCTTTTTGGATCGGCAGACGGAAACAGTTGTAGCCTGCTGAGTTACAGAGATCCCGGCCAATATCTACTCTCCGAAAACTTACAGTTCGATTGTAAATGTATTCATATTGATAGAGAAAAAGGAATTTTAATTATACCGTTCGGTTTCCTACAGACATATTTCAGCGTTTTTCCTATCTATTTAATTCCAAAAGTCCAAATTGTACCCTTCAGGCAGCTTAAATCCAAGTAAGCCAGATCATATCAATCCAGTCTGTCATCTTAATGGATCAAGTTCTTTGATCTTGCTTCAACGTTGCAGGTGGATTACATGGGAATATTGATTGCCATCTCCGAGTCAATTCTTCAAATCAGGTGCTGCTGGAACATAGAGTTAAAATGTACATATCAATCCTGTTTTCGGTATACCATAAACGCTTCCCGAACATTCATCTGAAATTATTCGTTTATAACAGAGATTCTAGCATATTCATTTACAGGATGCTGTTCACTGAGGTTTATTTGGTTAATCTTTGGCTCAATAGCACCGTTCAATTTAACAACGTCCTCGAATATAGACAAGAGTTAAGTTTAAACTTTGATAAATTGTATCCACTAAAACCCAGGGTCGTATCGAAAGCAGTGAAAGCTCATAATGTGGTTAATGCGAACAAGTAAACATGAAATTTATTAAAACGGAAGAGAAGAGAACGTTTGGATTATCAATCAGCATTTCATTTGCAACTGATTTTCTGTAGAGCAGAAAATAACAATCTCAAAAAAGTAGTTAACTGCATCCGCAAAGTAAGTTCTATTATAAATCGCCGTGTATGCAGCAATCCCTTGCCACTTCTAAACTGATTTTTTGTTTCTTTTCCTCACTAAAACTGAATTACTTTTTTGGGCATGTTTCCGTTCATTTAATAAATAAGACGATTGTTTGTTGTGCCAATCACGTGCCCCACTGAACCAGATAGAATCGAAGAAAAATTGAGTATTTTTTTTTCCAACTCCTGTCCGTCTGATGTGAAGGGATAATATGACTTCTCTCAGTTTCTCTTTGCGCAGCTGAATAAATACTTCTGGACAGTAAACGTCATTCATTCGTATCTGTCGGTTAAACACCGCCACTTGACTGGGCGTTCCGGTTTCCACGATGTGTGGGGAACGGGGAAGATAAAGCAATCACACCGGAAATACAAACGATAAAAATACGTGCACTCCATCCAATGAAATCTATCGAAAACAGGATTAGTTCTATGTTTTAGAAACGAGCACAATCGCCTGGAAAAATCTTCAGGAAATAGGTTACTTGGGACAGAATGTATTTTATTAAATTGTATTAGAAAGCTTAAAATCAATGACGAAGTCCTATTGGTGAAATCCCAATGAAATATAATATTCCGTGCAAACCATCTTTGAACTAAAATAGATGCTACACAGTTTGAGGGAAAAAAGCGAGTAACTCGTCACGTGTTTCATACGTTGAGGAAACTCATCGAAGTTCCTTTTATCTAGGGATCATCTTCACAAAATTTCAGTTTCTTAGTGAAATTTCATCGTGCTTAATTGTGTTCAGTAGAAACAAACGAGGCTCATTTATCTGCTTGAGAAATAAATGCTGATAAACATGTTTGGCGTTGCACTTATATGGTTTCGCAAAGAGCTATTCATTCAAGTTTTCCCCGGCGTGTCTGACCCTTTACGAAACATGCTAGTCACGTCTGATCACAACTACGAAAAGATTCATTACCGGAAAATCAAAAACCGCGTAATTTTGGCACAATATAGTCGATAGGTGGAGTTTGGTGAGCCACCCTTCTCCCTTCAATTGGTTGCGCTACTCCTGTGTTCACCGTTTGCATTGGAATTTATCCCTTGGTTTGTGCCATTTTCTCTCGACGTTTTTATACATGGGAAGTATCACTATGTCTGACGGATATTTACTATTCTTCTGTGTCATCTAACTCACATGGTTCTACTCAAACTGGATTTTTCGTTTGGAACAAGAAACGCATGCGTTACGGGTGGCAGACTGCGCTTGTACACGTGACTCTTGTGAAGATAATGGTTCCCTCATTAATCAGTTCCAACGTTCGCTCAGTGTTTAGCGAACTGGCTGAACTCACGGATTTAATAACTCATCGCGTGCACACAAACATGTGTGATATGCATACAGGAATCGTGGCTCAACGAAAAGATAGACGATTCGCTGATCAACATATCTGGTTTTGCCAGTTTTGAACAAAGAAACAAAAAGAAGTCCGCAGTCAATTCCGGATGCCTGAAGATCGTTCACCATCGTTTCCATTCCTAAATCCTCTTCATATAGCATTTTATCTAAACGCTTTCGTCTTATCGCCACCTCCTCTGGACTTAAACTTGCAGAGCGTGCCATTCTCACCCGATTGCAGTCTGGTATCATTGTTCCACCTAACCCCCTCCAGTTTGCGTACAAGACAAATAGAGGCACTTTGGATGCCGTTTCTGTAATGATGTACTTGATTTGCAAATATTTAGATGATTCTCAAAAATCCGTTCGCTGCGTTTTTCGTGAGTATTCCTCCGCTTTTGATTCTGTTCCATGATCTCTTTTTTTGCGAAAGTAAACGACACTATTTCTAAATCGTTAGTGAATAATTCTGGAATCTTTCAGGGTGTTGTGCTGCCTTCGCTCTCCGTTTTAACTTTCGTCAGTGACTTACTCTCTATTCCACCAGTCAAGAACTTTAAATATGAAGACGATGTCTTATGTAAAGCTACTTCAAACAAGTCGGACATGGAATAGTTTTTCGACAGTTTACTGCAAGTGCAGTCATTCTCAAATCAATCCGGTCTCTGGCTGAATACTTCTAAATCCTTTGAGTGCATTTCTAGTCTATCCCGATCCGATTATCCTTTGGAAACCTCAGCCATCAACTCCGTACCCGTCACCGGAACACATACCACCAAATACCTAGGAGTCACCATGGATAACAATCTACGGTGGTTCTCCGATGTGATTTCCTGATAGACTATGTCGCTTATCTTTTTAAATACGCAATTTACGACAATTTTGAGTGTAACATGAAACTGTATGTTCTTTTGTTTATCAATGCATTTTTCCTGTCAGAATTTATTTTTCGCCCGTTATTTTCCCTCGGCTACTTAGAAAGGACTTCATTTCTCTTCGTCGCGGTTTAGTAATTATCACCCGTGGTTTTCTTATTGCTTTAAACACTGATCACACAATTATGTAATTTACATATCACTTCATGTGAGAATTTCGCTCATAGGATGCTCAATGACCCCAGTCATTGGTTAATCCCGATTTATCTGCTTGCCGTTCCCACGCTACCACCCGATCCAATTTTCGCTACCTGCCCTCCAGCATAAACATGTATCACACCTCAAGCGTTCCCTATGTGGTTCGTATTCCTACTGACACGGTGAATATTCGCAACGAACTAATTTTAAACTTATAAGAATGAAAACCTGTTAATGTTTTATTATTGTTGTACATGAATTTTTGTTTCATTTTTTTATCTATTGTAACGGTGAAAACACTTTTGACTGACATGTGGGCACTGTTGCCTGCACAAGTCATCGATAATACAATAATACAATACCTTTTTCAAATCTCCAGCGTTACGGAGGTTGTGATTTCAAATGTAACAATTGTATTTCGCAAACCCTGGTTGAGCATACGCACAACCAGTTCTAGAAATGTTCTAATCCTTGTCTATTTCATTACTAAATTAGAAATCAGACTATTTCGGATGATTTTCTCATGGTTATTGCCAATCCGGGATGAGTGATTCTTCACTCGTCACATTAGACATAAAGAAGCCAAAATTCTGAAAAATATATTTCAAATATCGTCAACTCCGACGTTCTCACTTTGAAATCGGATATTAAATGGCACGAAGTAAAGAACAACGTGTACATCACTCCTGACAAAATTTTATCAATCCTCAGAGAAATGTGAGTTAAAACATAACTAACAACGGTGGAACCTACAAATCACAAGTGAATGAAACGTCCCGAAAATGTCTGCGAATTGCGATCGAACAGTGGTTAGGCCAATCCCGTTCTGGCCAGAAGTAGTTAATCCAAATGACCATGCGTCAAACAAGTGATCCTCGATTCGAGCATTTCTTTCCTTTTTCCTTTCATTTTTCTTCATTCTACTTCCTTCTACTGAATATACAATGATACCGTTTTCAGGAAGGGGGAAACAAACAATCAAAGGGCTGTCATTCAACACACAATGGGGGAAGTCAAGCGGTGGTGGTGGGATTCAAATATATATTCCTGGGGCGATAATTTGATGACGTTAGCACCGGGCCAATAATTTTTTGAGTTCATCATAGGGTCTGCAAGTTAAATATTTGCTTGTCGACATATTTTGATAGAGTGCAATAAAGAAGGAGGTAAGATCAAGCTTTTCCCGATGGTGATATAATATGAATATCCTCAAACTCGGAGAACCAAACAAAGAATGTTTTATTCTTCTTTATTTGCTTTTATGCTTTATATTTGGAGTCATTTTAGTTGACCAGAGCCATAAAGTTTAGTATTCACTCGGGATTACAAACAGTCCATTCATTACAAATCGTTTTGAAGCAGAGGAAAAAGTTCTTCCAGTCCCGTTTATGATTCTTGTTTTATTCAAATAACTTTGTCACAAAACATCGAATGGGCATGTGATTTAAAGGATTCCGTGCAAAACTGTGGTCATGTTTATTCTCATGTCAAATACATTATCTCACTTCGCAAGCTGAAATGGGAAGAATAAGCAATTTTGAAAGGTTACAATTTATTTCTGCTTTGAAGTATCCGTCTCACATTCAGTCCATCATTTCAATTTGAGGGCACGTGGTTGTATACGGTGAACAAACAATTTGTTCAATGATAGAAAGCCGACTTAATTTTATATTCCGAGGAAAACAATTGTGGTTTACTCTCTTTCATAATTTTTTTTCCAATCAAACCCATTAGTTCTTCAAGTTTTTGTGCTGACTCCGTTGATTTAAGTTTAGTATGACGATAATACCATTTCGTCTACAAACGTCTACTGCCAAAGTAATCGGGTCAGCTGAGACCTTAGCGGATGAATCTCCTGGTTGATACCTCCGAATGTCCATATAGGCAATCACAATCCATCCCCATCCAATAAGGCACGGAAGCGTAACTCAGCTGCATTCGTCAGTTGCTACCAGCAACCATACAACTGGGAAGAGAGTTTGTTTTCACTTCTGTGCTAAAACAGAACTACTTCAAAAGCAATGCGTTTGTGTGTGTGCTCACTCAGAAAAAATTGATTTCTGTCGTCGGATTTGTGTTGATGGACATATTCTGAATGATTTTTTTTCTAGTCTGCATATCGCTAGCGTAGCGTCACTGAATCACCCGGAAATCATCACGCACACACACGGACACAGAATCTTTCTTATCATCGGAAATAGTAACCGCGTACAAGATAAAACGAACCGGAGCACAGCATAAAACTGTTTCGGGGTTAGTATGCGATAGATAGAGCGAATTATACATACACAAACCGTAACGCACTAATGCAAATTATCGAAATATCAAACCGCAAAATGGAATGAATTACTATTTTCGGGTGTTCGGTATTGTGCACAGGGTTTCTGAAAAAAAATGGAGACTGTCGTACTTTCAATCTATCTAGGGTAAAAACATGGGTAATCGCTCGGATTGCGCGAAATCTATTTTTGTGATGTGAGTGACAGAGTGAACAGTATACGTGCCCAAGAGATTATTGTGAGAAATATCTTTCTATCAATTATTCAACCTGGTTCATGCTGTTCACTGACTTGGGACCGTTACGGACCTTGACAACGCATGGTAATTGTGTGTCGTGGTCTAGGTTTGCGATGTCTTTGAATAAATCTGAACATATTTTTACAGTTGTAAAGAAGATAGTAATGGATGAGATCAACCAGGTGCAGATTAGTGACTTTCTAGGACCTTTATTATGGTGTTGCAGCACTTGGTGGAGGATTACAATTACGTGCATTTATCGCTATCGTCTCACTGTTATTCTGGGGCAAAACCTGAGAAATTTGAAGGCAGTTACAATGAAACGTTTGGGACTAAATTGGTGTCCAGTAACTCCCATTCCGTTCCTGTCTATGGACTCACGGCCCTGCTACTATGCACTTCTTCAGAAGGTTCGTGGAAGAAAAGACACCAGCTAGAAGTGGAACAAAAGAAGTCAATATCCGAGGGACTAATTGAATGCATAAATCCTGATTGCTTATAGCAATGCCTGGGGTCGATTTGCCCAAGTCATCGAGACCCACAAGTCTGTTCAATATTTTCGACCACCACCTAATCGCACCCTAGGCAAACATTGCCGCAAATAGAACTGGATAAAATGTGGCCTATTTTAAGGACCCGAAAATTCAATCCTCTCTTTCTAACGTGATTCTGTATCTGATTTTACCGTCTATGTCTGAACGCCAGTAAAATACTCAATGGATACCAAACTGCACTATTGCATTTACCTTTTTCTCAGGTTACAGTTATAGTGTTCCAAAGATAACTAGAGTTTAGAGACTGAAGTAAGTTAGTTTTCACTCCGCTCACGTGGCAGTCTACACCGGTGCATGTTTTGCTAAGCTTTCAGAACACTCAAGTTCCTGTTTGCCATGTATGCAGATTTTGGTGGTTTCCTTGCAATCGTGCTCTCCTAATAACTATAGTGAACGTTGCTTGATTGGAGTTCATCTTGTTGAGTGGTGTTCTCTTCTACACAGTAGCTTCAACACAGGCATCATACCTGTAACTTCCATTACGGCCTGGCAAATCAAGCTGGATAGTGTTTTATTGTCCGGTCATGTTATCAGATTCGTAACGCATTTTCTTCACGTCGAACAGTCCTAATGAGATCCACCCTTGGTAGGAATATCCTAATGGCAATCTAGAACGACTTTCTTGCCCGAAAATCCTGCATCACCGATCGCAATGTGTTCGTTAGTGATTCGCTACCAGGTCACTCAAGGGAAAGTTATTTCCAATTATCGACTTTGCCAAAAGCTCCAGTTTGCTACACGTAGACTTCTTCTCATGGTTGAAAAGAGTGAAACAGTTTTTTGTTATGGTTGTGAATTTTACGCCGTATGAATTGCATTCTCGCTTTATTAAAACAAAATATGCGGTAATATGGAGTGTCAGTGGGGCGTAATGGTTTTCTTGCAACCGTCAGATTTTGTGAATCTGTCGAATTTATGTAGCATAGTATTCTATGAAAAATATTCTTTTAAAAATAACACTTTTAAAATAGGTAATGAATGTAATAACTGGCGAGAAGTGGAAACCATACTTGAAGAACAATCCTCGAAACTTAGAAGAAAATATTTAAAATAGAACTACAACTGTGAACTCAATTTATTTGTCACCGAAGATCTAGCTCAAATGGTGCTGTTTACTTGCAAACCAAATGTTCTTCATTTGAGTTCTGAAATGGACACAGAAATTCCACGCGTTGATGCTGATGTGATTTGATCACGAACAAAGACGCTGTCCAAGGCTTTTTATAGGCCAAGAAAAACAGATATTACAAGGCAAATCGTTAGGATATGTAATTTTTTTCAGTCTCTCTGATATTTCATATTTCGGGCTCTGATTACTGAATATAGGGCCCAACCGATGGATCTACCCTTTGATTAAACAGCGAAACACCTATAATTTGAGTGGTTGTTACACCGTGTACCTTTTTACAGGAATGACGGTAAGCTAATTTATGTATTGATGGTTAAAACTCTCAGCAAATTACCCGTATCTGAAAAGAATTGTCTAGATATAAATAATAATAAGACAATTGAAAATTTACATATAGTATAGTTAAACTGCGCTGCGAAATGGTTTTCATATTTCGATCAAATGGATTGGGAATCCGTTGACGACGTGTTACGAGAAACCAAATGAAAAATATTCAAAGGTTTTGAGTTAACACTATTCTCTATGCATAGTATCAATGTTCTGTCTGAACTTAAACAACAACTTGTATGTGGCACTTTTCTCGCGAATATATTTTACACAATTTCACCCAAGTTATTGAGTACCAGCTATAGAATCATCACCTTCTATTTCCGTCATGAATTTCAGATTGTTAAGAATTCGTGTTGAACATCTCCCGCACGAGACATGACCCGGAAACCATCAACTGTATCGGTGTATGTGTGTATTTCACGAGAATCGACGCTCCGGTGTAAGCTCCTTCGTTTTCTTCCGTATGCGGAACCGCTGTGCAGTCATCACACCTGCCACCAATTGTCTACCGGTGCCTCAGGTCCGTGTGTGACATGCTTCTATTCAACCGCTCTCCCTACCGCTTGACAGGGCGCCATGGTATAATTGATTGTGCCGTTACAGTAGTCAATATTTCCGGACGAAACATTTCATTCACACTGACATGACGCAGGTCTTATTCACTGACTTGCTACCGACATAGATGGATGAGAGAAGTAAACCTCACTGGGTTGATCGACCGGGATGGAAAATACATTAAAACCTAATAATGATTTTTGACCTTAACTATGCACCATCCGTGGACCGCTTTTCACAAGTGTATGCAAATCACAGTGAAAATAGTGAGGAGATTCTGCTTGCAGAATTTTCTAATTCTGAAATTATGTTGCACGCGAAGCCAGTACACAAGTCACTTTTCATTCGTTTGTACTATGAAAAATATAGCTCGGGTTAGTTGTACTCCTGGTAACTAATTGGGGTGTTTTATGCAAATTCCTCTTCAAATGATTGATAATAAACTCTCATTTCCTACTGGTATTAGTGAGTATATAATATAATAGCTCAATCACTTTCCAGGAAGAATGCTGTAACTGAGAGCTACCAATGGATAGGCATAAGTCGAAGAGAGCATCATAATAGAATAAATATTCAAATATCCCAGATTATGGAATGAATGAAGATCCACAGTTGTATGAAATTAGAGATACTCATGATCACTTTACCCGATTGCTTTGGACTCACCTGCACCATTCCCCAGGATTGATCCACTCTGTTGAATGCACTCAAAGATGAACATCTTTATGATAGTGAATATATATAAGATATGAGCGACCATGGTCGATAAAAGAGTTAAGCACTTTCATCGTAACTTTCTCCTGGTGTTAGGAAATATGTACTGAGTGATACCTAGCTTCTTTCCAGATTTTAAATGAACATCATACAGATGTATATATATATATATAGGTATTGTTCAAACTCAATTAACACCCTGACTTCCTTCAGGTATTTTTCCCCCAAAGTCTCGTGTTTCCAGCCTCATTCACTGGATTGCATATGGTAGTGCCCCAAATCAGACGCAAAATATCTGTAATAATATCCAACTAAATTTGTCGTATCGACCACAATGAATTTCTTCATGAAACAGCAGTCATTTAATAGGAAGAACGAACTTCAATGCTGCTGTGTAAGATATTCTTTTCTGTTGTGAGCTGTACCTCTCAAGTTACTATAAATTATATCGCGAAAATTTATATTGTGTAACTGCAAACGGTGATTCATGAGAACTAAGAAGATTGTTATGGAAAGTAAATGTTCGCGCTAAATGCTCTTCACCTACAGCTATCGCTACACACGTTTAATACCGGAAAATGAGAGACATTTTTCGGAAGTTCGACCAGTTCCTGTGTATACGAGCGTTTGTGGTAATTGTAACGGAGACTTCGCTGGCCAAACGAAACCCACCACGTAATCAAGCGTCGCCGGTGGTAGTCCGCAACCGAATATTCAGTAGGGTACTGTCCACCTGATCACTGTTAACCACTGACGTGGCTATTCTTCTAGCTGTGATCTGGAGACGCGCTCTGTATTGTGCAGTCCCTCTCTGACAGAGATCGGTTACGGTTGTTTTTTTCTTAAACTTAATCAGTGAACTAAATCGCCGGGTGTAGATTGTTGAATTCTATTGTGGTATTCTCCAAGTTGTTCAACACAAAAATATCATCCACACATTTTTGGTGAAGCTGACTTACCTAACACTTACCCGTTTCATTCTGAAACACAACTGCGAAAATCATTTTTGTACCAATCTCTTTTGTATTTCTCCGTGGTCTTACAAAACGGTTTTGTATTCGCTTGTGAATAAAATTACCGGAGATGTATTTGAGTTACAATTCGTCAGCTGAGTATCACAGTTGGGTTATTTCGTCTTCCGAATAAATGAAAACTTTGGATATCAGCGGTGAGCTTCGTACACACCATGTCCGCGTTGTTTGGAGAAGGACTCTAGCCAACAGTCTTGTCCTTACCATAATATCACTTCTTTCCGCGGACGCTGTGCACTGTACACTGTGCATCAGTGTGAGGTCCGAACGTGTGATCAAGCCGCGATTTGCGGATAGCGGAATCCCGACTTGGTAAAGATGCACTCTTATAACGGTCGAACCGACATACGTATATATTTGGATTGTCGGCCCTTGGGGTGTAAACCGCATAGGAATCGTCATGTCATGAATAAAGAAGACGGGTGTCATCGGATGATCGCACTACGAGCAATATTTACAACGAAGAAATTATTCTGTATAGTGTATCTTCCTTTGAATTTGGATACTTACAACGAAATCAAGTTAATTGTCAACCTAAATCAATGTGTCCCGTTGTGTTCCTTCCTCTAAGGGTTACAGTTCTACTAATTCCAGGATTTCAGAGGAAGTGAATGAACTCAAAACGCTGTTTTGCATCCGTTTATAAGCTTTTATTTGTACTTACCGCTTGACAATGTTTATGGTCTCAAAGGTGGGTTGTACACCTCGTTAATTCCACACATAGTTCATACACTTCGTGCTAAAAGAACTTTTTCGGGGTCTTATTTCTACCCGTTGCCAACCAGTACCAAGGAGGATGGAACCATGCTTCATTGATCATCATCACAGATAAACCACTCACAGAAAATCATTTTTCTCACAGTTCCAAGCACCAGGCTGTTATTGGACCATATTTCTAGTGCACGAATCCTTTTAGAACGTAAATAAACAAAACATCGTTCATTTTCCCCCTATTAATGAAAACAAGTTTTCTATAAACATCATAGGTTCATGTTTGAATAGTGAAGGACAAATTGGATGTGTTTTGGTTGATTATATAACAGCCAAACAGTCACTTTACATCTTTTCTTCTATCACCTATTCGATCCCGAGACATTCCCTGTAGGGCAGTGTATTGAATAAAGTTCCTTGGTTGCAAAGTCAACAAAATAAATCGCTTCTGTTATATCCGTTAATTTATGTTGTGGTTAAAGTATACACTTCACGAGGTAGATTACTTTCTATAACGCTTCTATTCACTTATTCGTGCAGCTTAGTAGCAACTGTACTGGTGTCAACCGGCTCCGGGCATGTCAAATGTCACATGACCAAAGATCTTCCTGCAAATTCTTCTCTACTCTACCCACACATAAACATCACCCACTGCCATCATTCGAGAATACCCAACACTAACGACATTCGTCAACTACCGCTCGACTTGACAAACCGAGTGAGGCTATGAAAACTGTTGAAGTCGTTTGCTCGATCAATAACTCACCAGGTCCATATGGCTCAACTTGTCTCACACAAGGACAGTTGCATACAGGCTAACTTTGTGCCTCTGAAAGAATCGATCTATCGCCCATTACCGACGAACAATAGCGCTTCCGTTTCAACAAAATCATTTTATTTATATTCAACAAATAGTCGGACGAGATAGCCGCAGTTACCCATGCATTATCAGAATTTCTATAAATGCAACTAACTGTTTTTTGCTTCTTTCCACAGGGAAAATCAAAGTTCTCACATTTTCCATCCCCAGTAGAAATTGTTTTTCGCCCCATGCGTGGCAGCATGCAAAAAGTGCTACTTTTCCAGCATTGCTTCCGGTAAAATTGGGTAGCGAAATTTGGTTTCATCACTTACATATAAATATACCACTATACATATCTATATACATAGTCATGGTTCATGAATGAACTGGTTCAAGAATAAATCTTCGATGAAATACACCGAGCGTTGCAGATATTACAGGGGTGTCGAATAAAACACTTTATTGGTTAAAGAATATGAATAAAGTGACAAAATGTTACCAGATGCGCTTACCTTACGACCGGAAACAGCTGAAAAGCCGGTTGCGTTCTTCCAGAGAAGCTTTATTGAGTCATTCAAATACTTATCATTAAAATGTATGTAATGTGTATTACGTCATTCTTGTGTATATTCGATACTAACCTTTTCAACATTTTAACTAACCGTTAGATGGAGTTACTCGGAGCACCACAGGAAGTGCTATACATTGATTGCGCATTTGCAAGGAAACAGCTTCATTTACACCATCGAATATTCGGTTAATTGTCCCAATATATCTTTCCCATACCACAAATGCGTTGTTAAAATTTCCTCAAAATACCATATTATTCAGCCAGATATCTCTATGTGCATTTTAGTTCTGCTGACGCTTCCGAAATTTTGAGTATCTGCTCCATATATAACTTTCTTGTTATTCTGAACCACAATATCTACTGATTGATAAGCACAACCAATAAACTAAATTCGTTCATATCCAAGGTCCGAAATTCTCATATGTGGCACCAGGTAGCAACAAACGACCTATGAACCGAATCCGTAAAGTCGAGCATGCGATAGAATTCAGTCTAACGAATGCGGCTATGACGGATCAAGTGGGACCGATATTGATCAAAATGGATGACAAGATACTGGGAATATTTGACTAAAATGTAGCTGTAGTTTAGACTACTAATGTTCAGTTGGCCCATGCTTCGCAGCGTGTTTAACTGAATATAACTGTTTGGGCGAACAGAAATGTTACCAACTGCAAGTTCTGGAGGATAAAACATATGATAGAACTTAGTGTACATACATACACATGCAACAAGATGAAATGAATTCCAAGGCTGATGGGTTGAACAGTTCTTTTTATAAAAAAGCAGGTGATTAGCAGGCACAGCTCAGCTGATTTTGGTTATCTCTTCAAGAAGGCTACACATTGAAAGTGTTTATTCTTCATAGAATAGGCTTACCTATATGATTACGATTCGGCCATCGGAAGATTAATTGTTTTCTGTTTCAATCGATGTTATGTTCCCGACAGTCAGCATTGAATGTACAAAAGGATGAATTTGTCTGTAAAAATGTAGACATTGGTCTACATTTTTATACTGTGTAAAACCCAGTTTGTTGGCATTAGGTAGATTGTCCAACTACAAGCAAAAGTAAAACCATCTGACGTGAAGATTGCATCTATTGATGAGTGATTATTTAAAATTGAAAAAAAAACGGTTTCCCATTCTACTTCATCAACATTTTCATAGATCCTGCCGATATTATATGCATCGCCCGAGCAATGTAAGTAATTATGCAACTGCATTACATCGGTCTAGCCCCTCAATGACATGCGATTTGAGAGCAACGCAAATAGGACAACAATCCAATTGAATAATTACCCACTAATGGCAAAATGACCAATGATACTTCGAAGTTGTTCTTCAAATAACATCACAACTTGATCACGGCCGTTTTCTATTTATTTGTGAAAATAAATGCATTATACTAAGCAGTATCCATATTCCTATAAGCGGTCAAACACCTATCATTGAAAGAGATTTACAGTAGTTTGGGGAAACCAGATATTTTCATCCAACTAATCGATTTGATTTTATAATCCACGACTTTATCTGTAAATTTAATCCGGTTGTGCAGAAGAAATAAGGACTTTCTAACTACTAAACTTTGCCTTTCTTTCGGGTTGTAGATGAAGGCCTCTTCCCTGAAACACCCATAGAAATGCATTCTACTTCGAAACAGACGTCTGAATCGATTCTGTTTCAGTCGCAGGTGTGCAAACAGAACCTAATCTATTGGACAATAATCTGATACCACCAACTGTTACATTCACGGTTTGTTTGAATTCCAAGACCAGTTATTAAACCTCCGTGATAAGCATCATCATTCTGTGCTTGGGCCAAATTCCATTCACATCTTGTGCATCGTTCGTACCAGAAACACAACAATTTAGACATGCAAAAAAATGTAACAGGTGTATTACGTGGTATTCTTTACAAGCTGTTGCAATGAGTGACTCCGAACGAACATAATTCGGTCTCCCGTCTGTCTCTCGCTGTCTGATCTCCCCCGATGTACGAACCAAATCTAGCTTGGGCGATCCGCGTATACCCGTTGTCAGAATTTTCACGATAAAAAGAAAATAATATGGATTCTCCCTAATGGCAATCACTAATTGGTCTACAAGTTTCCGCAGCCGTGTTTGTAGATCACTATTTTCGCGTAACCTGTTGCTACGTTTCTCCTCTATGCCGCTAAAGTCCGTTTTCCTCCCTACAGAGCCTGACTTAGTCAGAGATAAATCAAAGTTAAGTTCTTCTTTCTTAACAACTTATACTAGTTATGTCTAAACAACCAATGGACAAATATAACTAGCTTGTTATCAAATAGTATTCAAATAGTACTCCAACAATTCTAACAATCGGATTAAACAGTTTGAAATAGAGACAGATGCAAGAAAACCGGTTCATTCTCTTTCAGATCAAACAGTTCTCATCCCCTAGATGTAATGCAAATGCAAGAAGTAAACAGTAAAATCATAATTTGTTTGCACAAGAATGAGTGTAGAACCTACCTCTCGAGAGATGGCGGTCGGACTTCGTACTTATCTGTCTGTCTCATTCTCGGATCAGTTTATGCCTTCGAGTTGAAATGAACTAAAAAAGGATGTTTGCTTCTCCGGCGTTTATTTCGCGCCCGCGCGCACACACACGTTGGCCGCACTGTGCTTATCCAAACGAGCTCGGCCAGATAGAGTGCGGCGGCCCAGGAGGAAATCTCTACCTTTACTTCACGCATTATCTGATTAAGTTATAAAATCAAACGTCACCTGGATCGGTTCGGTGAGCATAAGAGCAAAGCACGGACTGCCGGTTAGTTTGTAACGCATGCCATTTCTTCCAGTTGTTTCACACTCGGGCACTCAGGTGTTCTAGTTGCGTGTACGGATGAGTTCTCGCTCGGCACGTGCAATGAGTTTGTGTGTGTTTGCACAAAGACCGCAGTGAGCGAGGATGATGTGTGTGCGGCGGGGGTGGGGGGGGTTGTGTCGTAACGGTTGAGTGGAAAATTTAGCCAATGACACGGTCAAGACCGGCCTTTGGCAAACAAATTTTTTCAATG
>UZAN01039383.1:66556-86043 GCA_900618425.1 Echinostoma caproni | reverse complement strand
TGTGGAGAAGTTGAAAGAGTGCAAATTCATATCACGTTTACGGAGCATTACAAGCATGACTGTGGTGAGTAGCCCTGGTTACTTTAGCCCAAAGCTCCTCATTTGATCTTTATATATATTTTCCCAGTCAAGACTATGAGGATTTAATATTTGCCAGCGAAGTAAAACGACTCAAATGATGTTAAACTCTATTTCGACTTTCACGAATTGTGCGTGAGTTTGAGATCGCTCAACTAAGAAATGCGAGATTGAAGGAATTACAAGTAACAATTATACTCCCATAAACTTTATGATGGTCCCTGAAGATAACTGAATGGTTGCTTAGCATTTATTAGGCTTTCTTAGTGGTGCGTATAAGTTTGGTGCTCCTAGCGAGAATCAAATCTCAGGGTTTGTCACCGATATCTTGAAACCTGATAAACACAGCAGCAATTATCGTCTGTGTCCAAAGCATTTATTCCCGTAAATCGTTCCAACCGGTGCCACATTACCTTCAACGTCAAGTCCTCAAGATGCTTTGCGTTATATTGAAATTGATCACTCAGGAAGGACGAAAAGCAGGCTGAGTTAGAAATTACTTCCAGATTGATCCAAACCCGAATCCTGCCACTCTGTTGTTTTCTGTTCGATCATTGCCACGCAATCATTGACATTTCCTGTGTTTTCACGCACCAGTAGTTGTTCTGTGCTCCGCTATTATGACTATATTGTGCGATTACGATGATGCCAATCACGAAATTCCATAACTGGTTCATGAAAAGCATAAAAACTGTAATTTGCCCCCGGAGGTATTTCAATAAAGAAAATCGGTGAGGAACGAATTCAAAAGGATCGACAGTAATTCTCGTGGATATCAAAGGAATAATCTGATTGAATAGACAGCGGCATTACGACAAATAGGTTTACCGCAACTATATATCCGTCATTATCAGCAACAACGTCGGTTCATTTCCTGCATAATTGACAAATATATCCGATATGATGTGCCCTATGGAATATTTTAAGTTAGGCATAATTTTATTACAAGAGATCATATTATATAGTTATGTTGATAAGGAGATTACTGAAATTAATGAGTCCACACTATACTGAGTTGACCCTCCCGCAAAGTATCGGAAGCGTCGCGGAGTCCAAGCAGAAATTCTCTTGCTCTACTGAATACATCTGTGCCTCCTCACATGAATTCATATCTAGGCTCCGGAGTAACCATCGGTCGACCGTCTTAGCCAATATTTACTCCTCCCTTCTTGTCTCTCGGAGGAACTTCTTCATGTTTCAGATACTTTTTCCGTAATCTTCATGAGTTATCTTGATCTCTCGCTATACATCGTCTGCAGTGACTTTAATCCTGTTGACATCAGCTTCTTTATTGCTCTCGGTTTGACAAGCATATTAAGCTTTCCAACAGTGCTAACTGCTCGTTTGGACCTGTTTTCTAGTACTGTTAACCTTATTTCAGGTATCTTTCCTCTCGCCTGTAGGATTTTTCGATCATTTCCTTGTTAGGGTTTCTGCAATAGTGCACAGCAAATTCAATCACGTAACGTTTACGATAGGCAGCGACATCAAAAGAAAGAAACGTCAATATAACCTAGAGAAACCTAGAGAAACTCACTGCGAAGGTCGTTCACACAGACTTCAATGTGTTCTACCACCCGTCTTTCATCTGTTGTGATCACATAACAGACTACCTACACTTTTTCTGAGACATGCTTACCTTGGAAGGTGCACTGCAAATACATAGACAGCATCTCGCTCCCCGTCGTCGGAAACAATTACGCCAAAGCAAGGAAAGAGAGTAGAAACAAAGATCTCCAAAGTGTATACTATTCTACGACTCGCTATTAAATTTGAGCTAAACAGAGTGAATGACACCTACATTCGTTCGCTTTGATACAACACAACCTGCCGGAAGACCTAAAATGCCATCAAGTGATTGAGTGGTCAATCCTCAGTCGTGTTTTGAATACCAACGGACCTTAGCGGTACAGAACACTTTGCTATTTAACCACAGAACGTTCTGAAGTAGGTTCTGATTCCTAAACCCCATATATCACCCTATCCCAATAGGTTAAAGTCGACCATCTTTAAGGAGTACGCTCAAACACTATCTTCAGTGTTCACAGCCTTGTTTAAACAGTGCTTGGAAAACGGAATCTTACTTGATTGTACGAAATCTGCCTCTATCACCCTGGTGTCTGGAGTACGAACCCTAAGTTCCGTCCTATTGTACGTACGTCTGTTTCGTTGATGGTTTTCGAGGATTCACTTCTTCAAGGAAGTTCATCGTGACCTATTGTAGAAGACGCTAACCAATTTCAGAATCGCCAATCTCGCTCCACACTAGGTGACCTAGCTTTTATGGCTCACACCATTCTATTAACATTCGATGGAAATCAGAAAGCTGTCAGAATGTGTTTTATGGGTTACAGCGACGCGATCAATTTTGTTGACAGGCATGTGTTGTTAACTATTTTGTCTTCAAATACGATATCACATACTATTACTGTGGTGCTTACAGACTGTTTTACAAATCGATCACAGTTCACACTTTACCTCGGTCGCTCCTTCACTCCCATAATCTCTACACCATAAGTACTATGGGATGTCATCCTGTCCCCGAGTTTCTTTTCCACTTATATTTCATCCATGTTTCCTTTTACAAAGTATCTGCTCATTAAATCCGCAGACGATGATGTGGTTGGAATCGCCCGCTCTGATGCATCTGTCGCCTCCGCCCTTCAATTTGTCTTTGAAATGATTTGAAACCTTGCTGGCTGGTCCATTGCATATAACTTAACTCGCAGGCCCTATAAATGCGCAGATATGTTGTTCTCGCTTTTCAGAGGGAACGCAAATCTCCTAGAATCCGGTCCCACGATGAACATAAGTGATGATACCATTCTTCAACCCGTAAATGTTAGGTATTTCGGTGTCTAAGTCAGCTGAAGTTCATGCTGGTTTGAACAAGGTTTTTCTTTATTTCGAAAGGTCAAAAAATTATCATTTCACGCGGTGCACCTGAAAGCGTTATCCTTCTTTGCTTTTTGATTCACCGTTTTATTTTGTTTGCATCTTGCCCATTTAGTTGAATTAGTTTCCTGTAATCTTCCCAGGGAGGTTCTAGAATGACTTTAAGCTTCTTTCCTAAGCTTTCCTTAGCAGATTTATCTAGAAGTAGACGGATTTTCCATGAAAACCTTAGTCACTAGTCACATAGAAAGTCATGCCTTTCCTTATCTGGAGTATGCAGACAACGTTGTGCTGCTCTGTGAAGATCCCAATAAATTGCAAGATTTTCTGGATAGTTGGGGCGCTATGCATTTTGTACCTTCATAGTGCAAAATGTTGCTACAATAATGGATGAGTCCGGCTCTCCGCCGAATGCTAACTTAAGAAGTATTGGAGTAAGTAGACAAGTCTTGTTATTTGGTCAACCATGTCTCATCCAGTAGATGCATCACGGATAAAATGTCGATGCATGTGAAGAAAGCTTGTTTGGTATTTCCTGATTCGACACATCTGTGGCTCCTTTCTAGACATCCAGCTATTTTTGAAAAGCCGAGTACGTACTGCACCAGTTCGTTAGGTGCCACAGGATTTTAGCTATTACGAAAACAGGAAAAAGATCCTTTGTCGCTGTTAAAACAGCGCTATCTACGCAGCGCCGCAAGAATCTGGTGGGGCACCCGGGCGAGCAATGTGTGCTGAGGTTGGGCGCAGAGTTTTGGGTAACAGCATTTACCCATTCTATATAGTTGATGGTCGAACCCAAAAGGTAATGTTGGTTGGAGGCAAGTGTTACGTATATCACCAAACAAATTACCACGGCGGGCGATGTTTACCGAGACAGGTAGCAGGTGGCAAAATCCGAAAATGGTCAAACTAAGACCTCGCATGATGGTATGAAAACCCTTACCATAAGATTCAGTCATAAAGATCATGTTAGGTTTCCTGAGTGGGAATATCGGGATCATTGCAGTCAACGGCTAGAGACAAACAGTGATTTGACTGAGCGTCGTAAACATTGTTGCTCTTGCATCTTTCCAATTTATTTGAGAAACTTAGTCTAGTGGAATTCTTGATTTGCTCTTCGAGTCTGCTTTCACCTTACCAACCAATCTTCTAGTCCTTTCTCCAAATTGACAACCAAAAGACAGCAACCGATACCGCCGTACAAATGTGCAAGGCTAACATTTGAAGAAAATGAAAACTGAAACGAAATCGGCATTAAATGGCCATTAGTGGATATAAAGGAACTACGTTTATTTGGTGTGTGTGAGCTCTGTTGTGTTCCCCTAATTATTGGAGATAGTCATGCATTTGTGGCTTCCACAAATGCACTTCCAAAATGAGGCGGAGTTTACTTTGGGCTCATATTACGGTCGCTTATCGTTTGAACCTACGACAAATGGCAAGCGAGCGCCCATCAAAATAAGTCTGTCATTGAGGAAGGCATTCAAGGCTGCACTATAAAGTTTATAAATGCGCATGTTATTCGCGGCTCTCTTCAGAAGATCTCATCCGAATTCGGAATGTTCACATTACGTTGATTCAAAGGCTCGTAAACTGCGGTAATTTTGAAACATGATTCTTTTGTGATGTTCATGGACCACCACAACTCGCCCACTGAAAAAATATACAGGTGATCTCACTTTCGTCTGAACTGAAATCAGGATCTCGGGTAGTGATCATATTGCTATAAATCCACAAGGTAATACCAGGACGAGGAGAAGTTTTGATAACAAACAACCGTAGGGGTATTGATAAATTGGAGTATATACGACAAATCGTCTCCTCTGGAAAGGATCATCATCAATCCCATAAGCTCGCAGGATAACTGATGGAACGCATCAACGATAGATGCGTACTTTTCGCAGTGACAAAAGTAAATTCTACAATATACTCTCAAATTCCCTGTGAATCAAATGCCCATTTCTTGTTACGTGTACACAACTCGCAAATGTGATCAATACCTCCCAACAAATTGAACCCTAAATCTCTGATGGATTACGGTTTTCTCTATCAGAAAGAAAACAGAAATAATAAAGACGATGAAGACACTGTTGACTCAGTACGTAAGCACACCGAACTGTGTGGCTATGTGTAGCCGGGTTCCTGTGTGGAATGCAATTCACGGGGCACAATCACCGTGCAACGTGTGCGTTTTGTCCATGGACACAAGTTACGTATGTAATGACCGAGAGCAAAGAACAAAGCTATAAGCTATAGATAACAACAAGCAACACAATTAGAAGTAGATCAGGTGAACTATTTCTTCGAATGAGTTAAACACGATAAAATGCAGTAACTTTCGAATGACCATTCAAAACTCGGGTGATTGCCGGGCTTAAATTGTGATATTTCTCGACCATTCTTTCAATGGCGAATAAACCCGAGAAAATCAACATTTTCGGTCGGTTTCAAAATGTTCGTTCTGCACGAAGGGGACTTGAGTAGAGTATGCTTTTCAAAATACAACCAGAAATAGCAGTCCAGTAACCAATGTCTTGACAAGTAGCAAAGGTCTGCTCTCACTTCAGGATAAATATTTGACATTTTGTGGAATATTCTAATAGTAACTAGGGAAAATAGGCATTTATTGGTAATGGGATTAGTAATATCCACTACTTCCAAATGTTGAAAATGTGATCACCCTGAGGAGAAAATCGAGAAAGATCAGGTACAATTAGTCATCAATACGTTTGATCACTGCTGCAGGTATCTGGAAGATATTTTCTGTTTTCGAGAAAAATGTGAACCTTAATGATGCCTTGCTGAGATAAAATGTGGCACACTCATTAGTGAACCTCACATCGAATCCGAAAGAAAATTAATGACAATTCTTCGATGTTTGGATGCCTCCATTCAGCGGAAAGTGCATCCAGAAGCCACATGGAACGGACGGTACACGAACCTCCATAGTCCTATACCGCTCACCTTCAAGCATGATATGGTGTGCTGTGTTCAATTCGGATCAGGATACATCTGCACCGAAGACGCATCAGAAACCGAAATAGTGGTCATGCAAAAGACGCATTTAAAAACGTTTATTGATTACAACTGGTTTGGAAGAACAAAAACGATGCCTGCAGATTGAAGTGAGAAAAAAACTTCCATCACCAGCTTTCAAAGGACATCCAACAGCCAACCGAGTCCTGATTGCCGCAGTTAAGACAACGTTCAATGCCGCCAAACTCAGATGCGTGTTCTAAACATCGCCGACGTCATCCGATATCGGAACAAGGAACATTTGCCCATGATGACCTTGTCATTACTCATCTATCAATTCTAGTGTACCTGTTGTGCCACTTACGTGGGCCGTACGACGAGGCAGCTATCTAAACGTATCAAGGAACACCAGCGCATGTGGCTGAGACACGAAGTTGGCGGGGTTATCTCTATTTCGATTGTTGCACACTTGGTAGAGACTAGGTATAGTGTGGATACTAATTCTACCTTCATCATCATTCACCACGCTCCCCAACACAAATTCAAGGTTGTTCAAATGAAAACGCTAGCAAAGACTGAGACAATTATCATCCGCTTGTAAAAAGCAGAATATATGCATGAAAAACCTTTGTTCGGGCACTCAAACTTTGCTGACCCAAGGAGGATGATATCATGCATACGCTTTGTGACGACTCAAATCAGTTATCAAAGCTTACAAAGCCCTGTTCATATCCGAGGAAAAGAACTGAAAACAAACTTTTCCCTACCCGACCTCTTTGCTAACACTAATTTTGCTCCGTTGATTGACCTAAACACAACACCTTCCCGTTATTTTCTCACATCAATGTGACCGTAATGACTCGAGAATGAACTCACCGAAAACATATGCTCGCTTAAGACCTGTGTTCTGATTACTAAGATGGGCGTAGTTCCTGAGTTGATTAAAATTATAGTAAGTGGCAAGTCAGATGTTTAAATGATTATTCAAGCAGCAAAACTGGTCAGCAATTCTTTCAATTGGGTCTCGTTCTCATTGTTCACTTCTCCTGGTAGTCGACGAAAAGTTCTCATGTCTGTCTTGTTACTGTCAAGCAACTTATAAAACACACTTAAAAAACGTCATTTCATGAAGAGTTTATTTAATCCTGTACAGAATTTATTCAAAGAATTTTAATTTGGAAATAGCGAAATCAGTAACCGTAGTGAGGTTTGGACAATAGCCTAATTTCGCACGTGGAAGAGAATTTGACAAAGCTATTTTACTCTTATCTGACATGAGTTTTCGTCAGTCCGAAACGAAATGAAGTCGTTCGTACCAGATAGTGTTCCTTTTTCGTGGCAGTGTTGCAGCCGCTGAGTTAGCGAGAAACAACAACTGAGGTGCTTTGGTTATGGATTAAGGGACCTTTGACTTGCAAGTGTTAGTTAAATGTGAACAGTTTCTTAATCGCATGAAATCTTTCGATTGACTACCAAGTCCATTCACACGAAGATCATAATTTCTATCGTATGTTGTACTAAATATTGCTTTTGGCACAAAACAAAAGGTTATGGTAAATATCGTTTATGCCTTGGTGTCATAAAATCTAGGGCAAGCACTTATTTCTTTTTTTTCATTTTTCATTTTCACTAAAACTTTTCAAACGCTTAAAAAATAAAACATACCCATTGTACGTTAGCGGTGCTGAATTTTTCCGAATTCGTTACATCGCTCATTTAAACAGTTATGGCACAGTCCAACATGTTTTGAAATATATGGTCCATAGATGAAATTGTGAACAATCCCTAGCTTATTTGCATCTCATTGGATTGAGTGAGAACATAAAACCTGAATGTCAGTGACTTCAAAACTCAAATCAGAGATCTTATTGCGCTAGGCGGATGTGCAGCAATTCTCCAAAAGGTTCTTAGAAGCAAAATCATGTTAAAAATAAGTGCATCACACTCTCGCTCTCTCGCTCACTCCCTCATTCGTTCACTCGCTCGCTCGCTCACGCACCCGCTCGTTCGCATGAAATAGACCGTGTTTGGTTGTCTCAAGTGACCTAATTCACTAAACAGTTGATGTCGTTTGTGTCCACGTTGTCCCCCAGCCGATTCGGTCATACCCACCCAGTTACATTGTTCACATCCCTTTATGGTCAGATCCATGGTACAATTATGGGTGAATTTCCGAAAGTCTGCCACGAGAAGTACGCTGCTCCGGTCCATCGGAAGTGACTTACGCGACTTCTGCATTTGGAGTAGGTTGTAGATGAAAACCGGGAGGTTCTCTTCGCGCCTTGGGGTGATGTGAATCAGACGATGTGAAACTCTCGAAAGAGTCCGATAACTTGAGTTTTGGTACGAGAAACAAATTACGTAAAATGAGCGCGAACAAGTGGGAGCAAAGACAAACGTTTTGCGATAAAATTAGGACGTTTTTCTGTTTTCTGGTTGTTGAGAGTAGATGAAAGTGTGTGGGATTGTCTATCGACCAGCTACAGAAACTGAAGTACTTTATGTAAGGAATGATGGTTTTAACATGAGGGAAATTTCTCCAGGGTTTCACACAGGGTTTTCAAAGTCTAAAATATGAAAGGAGAACCAAAATAGGAGGACGTGGATACTGAAAATAGTTCTCTTCTGCCATGGAAAACGTTTTCCTCACGAATTGGTGGTTTAGTTTTGAAGAGATCTTCATTGAAAAGAATAGTTCGCTCAAACTGAATTACCGCTTCGACGAGAGAATCCAGTAGATTTACGTTGAATATTTCATATCAATAAATATTTTTCTGAATCTCATTTAGTGATAAACTGTGGATTATATAATATGACTGATTACAAAATGATTATATAGTTGCCATCATTAAGTTAGCCATTTTATAGTGGTACCAAGATAACTCCATGATAATGATTGGTTTATTTTGCCTGCGCATACTAGACTTCCATCTTAGCATTGTAATGAACTCATCAAAGTGCAGTTAACGGTATTCCCCGTTGTCCAGGATAACGGTGAACGCAATAGTTCTATTGAGTCGATGTTTTGTCTCAATCAACTGGCTTGTAGTGGGGGCGGGAGAGCTGGTGGCTGTCTAACCAGTGACGTTTGACTTGGTGGACATAAGTGGCCATCCACCTTGGGACACATTCAGCCACTCTCAATCAAAGTTGCCATCTCGTTCGGCCCTTGTAGGTGGCCAAGCACATATACATGAACAGCTATGGGCGTGAGTTGGTGATCAACTGTTAACTGCTGCCTGATTTGGGAACGGGTATTTGTCGGCATGTGGGAAGTAGGTCAGGTTTGAAGGCATTGTGAAATTGTTTCATTGTTAATTTGAGAGCAGCTGTAAACAAATGAGCTACCCTTAAAAGTCAACTGCCAGAAAACTTACACGTATGGACGGATATTGTCAGTTATTTTAGCTTGTCTACAGTGCAGAGCAATTTGACGAACGCTTGTGCATAATCTTCACTCCAAAACAAGTTTTCCGGCAGTGTTTGCGGTGTGCGGGTTCTGAGGACCCTGTTGTACATTGTTTTCGCCACGTCACGTTTGTAGCTCAGCAGTCCAAACCCCCTAGGTTGTAGGAACTGGACCGACTACGTGTGTTCATGGTATACTTATCGGCTTGACCTATGTAATAAGTACACCAAGAAATATCAAGTTGTTGACGCGTTCGTGCTCAATAAACAGCCTTATATTTCAACGAACTGTACTGATTTTATGTGTGTGTGGCGGGGGGGTTGATAAAGCCGCGTTTCTGATTATGAGAATGTCATCAACTGTTTTCTGCACAAATATGTTTCGCTCATGGCATAGCTCAGTTTGCCCACAGTGCTCCTCCTAAAGATATCGACCAGTACGGGTCTTAGTGGACTGCCCACAACAGCACTGTCAATCTAACGGAATAAACCGTCGTGAAGTTTGAAACTTTGGTTCTCAGTGCATCTCGGGAATAGACTCTTCAGCTGCAGCCTTGAGTTTTCCCTGGTAGGCATAACCCTAAGTGAATGAAATTGTTTCGTCCAATGACAAGTCAGGATAAAACGGTGTTAAATTCATGCTGGATAAATATCGGTTCTTATTGTCCCCTTTACCGAGTGACTTTGCTAACTCGAAACTATCATTATTACTGTAACGCACCGGTGCGTTGATGACTAGTTTTAGGATTTTGACCGGCCATTTGGTCAACCCTATCATAATACGGATCATGAGGGGATACCTTGTTTGTAACTCAGTCTGCGAGCATTCATGCACGTTTATATGAAAATCACTTTGCAGTATCGACTTGTGAGTAAACCGGAATCAAGCGGCACAATGTAATCCATCAAATAATAGAAACTTAGTGTTGTCAAAATACAGGATGTGAGGAGGAATGAGGAGTGAGATTTCATCTTTGTAGTGTTCTATTGACTCTCGTGTTTTGACGTCATCATCGTGTCCCGGCCAGAATTATCAACTATAGATCAACCCGAGGCTAGGACAGCTGGAGTGCTTCCGTCACGTTTATCTATGCACACAGTGGTGAGTTTAGCAGCATAATCTAGACCACTTCCGCTATCTTTAATGGCATTGTTGCGCGAGCTTTAGTTCATTCGGTTATACTTGTTAAATGACTTCAAAGCTCTCGTTGAAAACCTAATGCCCTGTTATTGCACTTTTTGTTGTTTTCATGCGGTCTAATCCGTTCACTTTGTGTTCTTTGATTCTTTGCGGATTGGTGAGAGCATACACCTTTTCAAATGGACCTTTTCAGTATCTAACTGCCTCTGTAACTTTTCAGAGGCAATCATAAGAACATTTCTTTGCTTCTCGCTGCCACTGGATTTGGTGTAGGTGGTCTTTTTATGACTCTATTAGCTTGCAGCAAGTAATAACGGCATGCGTTAAGTGGACTGAAACAGAATGATCAACACTTTACAAACACACACTCGGAGCGTGAATTCCAGTAAACATCAAACTCCAGGGCGGTAAATTAACGACTATCTGGCTCATTTTTAACAAAACTAAACGCCGTTCATTTATTACCATAGGAGGGTTTCTTTCTTTAAATACTTTCACTTTATTTTATTGAAGGCACATATGTAAAGATTTTTCAAGGAGTGGTCCGTAGTTATCCAGGTTCTACCCGGGGACATACAGATGGGAGAAGGTGAAGCCCGATGGTGGGATTCGAACACTTGTTCTCCCACATCAACATGCATTATAATGAAATTGCTGCAGAAAATTCCCTTAAACTGGTCTGAACAGTGGCCATTCGTGGATTGGAATCTCACCCTAGATGCATGCTGTTGATATCCAGGCAACGGAAAATAAAATTAGATTTTTGATTGAAAATCATTTATTGTAAAAACACTACAGCAACAAAATTTGGCGATGACAAGGTGTTTGCTTATATGCAAACCACAGGAAGATGCACACAAGCTTTCAATCAAAATGGAACCATTGTTGGTATACTCGTACTAAGAACGAAAAGCGTAAAATCAGGTGTGAAAAAAACCGAGAAATATAAATGCATTGAAAAGTTCCGCACATTCTGTCCTTGTCATACAGCATCTGAGTCAGATAGATTATCAGTAAGTCTCTGTAGACCAATATGCGAGACGTAATAAGTCTTTTTCGAGTGTTTGAAAGGATGGGATTTACATGCACATAATTCAATTTGTACAGGTCGTGTACTGTCAAACAAACGTTGGCCTGAAAACTAAAAGCTAGCCCCAATATGCCCGTCACGGAGGGTGTTTCTCTGAACAAATAAAGGAACCTAGGGTACACAGATGATCACAGTTAGGTCCGCCTCAGCAGCTTGAAGTAATTCAGCTAAGCAAGTAAGTAAGCTTCAAACCGTTACAAATCACAAGGTAGCAGTAAAGAGGTAAAAGGATAACGCATTGTTGGACAAAAGCTCATATCACCGACTGATTAGAGCATAAATGTCGTGAGTTTCTTATCTTAACTGAGAGACGTTACTGTTTGTAAACTACAGTCTGAGTATCCAAATACTAGTTAATGTTACTTTGAAGAGTAACACCCTAGTGCTTTACACGGACAACTCTGCTCATCGGCTTTCCTTGAACCTGTACACTTCCCAAAAGAGACGGGAACAGCTTAAATTAAAAGCACACTTGCGGAATATTTCAGGATTGAGATTAAAACTGGATAATGTGAAATATGTAACGAGGTGGGATATGGTTATTTTACATGCTGCCCAGTTCGTTGATGCGATATGGAAAGGGAGTCAGTAATTTTATCAGAAATGTCGTATAGGGGAAGTAACAAGTAAATCACTGATCACAGTCTTGAAAAGATAAAATCATAAAATACCAACTCGAAGTACACCCAAACTATTCAATAACATCTTTTGCTGTCCTTCGTCTTATGTTAGCATACTGACACCTTTCGGAAAAGTAGTCCCTAAATTATTTAAGAAGAGGATGGGATTAACCAAACAAACGCAAAAGCTGATGAATAATCAGGAGTTGCAAAGTATTTGGCTGTCATTTGGACACCTGCAGGAAAAGTGAACTCTGGAAGAAATGGCATCCACTGTACAGCGATTATTGTTGTATGGAAACAGATAAATGCCATCCGGATGGTGAGTGAGAACTGGAGGCGATGTAGAACCGGCTGCTCCTCCATTTTCAAAGCAGCGGAAATGAGGGTGATTGGCCAAAACGTTTCGCAGTTGGGACCTGTGTTTTGCCTCTGGTGATCGGTGTATTTCTCACCGGAGCCAGAACTCTAGAGTAGTTCCTGTGAAAGATTTTTCGTGTGAAGAAATATGAGGCAATGACCCTGCAATGTGTTTGAGAAGTATGGGGATTAGGTTTACAGAATCAGGTGCTGTTGACATCATGAGAGAACTTATGTATCTATGCATTTCACGGAGGCAATGGGTTCAAAACTAAAATAAGATGTTTGGAAAACTCGCGGCCATATAACTCGGGTGTATGTCGGATGAATAATGCAGATATACAGCATTCGGTTGTTGAATGTCTATAGAAGAACTGGAAGATTAATTCTTGCCCCGAAATGTCGTTGCATCTCGGTCGTCCTGCCACATTCAAACACAAGTTTCTTTCTCGGTGAAGGTTTTCAAGAAAAGGTGTCGATATTCTATCATACCGAAGAAACCAAGTGTAAACATGACAATGTATACCCGTCGGGATAGGAGGCAGACTGCATGTCCCCGAGGAGGGGTGTATTAGTTAAAACGTTACACTGCTCATATGTTTTGAACGAGGCAAGCAAATGCAGTCAGAATCCCCCAACATAAAACTTTTTCTAGGCTGAACAGATTAGAAACAACTGCACATCGTTCTGAGTAGTTTGGCAACCCTGTTGCTGCCAAAAACGATAAATTAAAGCTCATATAGGCAGCGGAAAACCTGATACAACCTAACTCCGTTCAAATAAATGTGATATGCAAGTTGGCTTAGATTCAAAGCCGTCAGCTTCTCCCAACTGTTTAATCTCCTTGATATACAACTAAACAATAGCTTAAATGCTGTGGATTAATAACTCCAATGAAGAAGAAAATAAGCTGAATATTCCTGGATGCAGAACTATACGAATTTATTACCCCGGTAAGCGTAGCCAGAAAGACCATCAAATGGGTCTGTAGTCGACAATTTTTGTGTTTCCTATCCAATTGCACAGACAACGAGTTTGGTGTACTACTATCCTGGTATACTTCTAAATTATTGTGTGTATTTTATCTTTATTCAGAAACCGCCAATAACGAGGACGGGAGCCGAATCCTTTACTCTTCATTTGCGTAGTCCCACTATTCTGAAATCTTAATGAAATCGAAATGGGTTTTCAGAGATCCTCATCAATGATCCCTTTCCACATATTTAGATATTCTTCGTAATTAAGATCATTAGACGCTGGTTCCTAAATCTGAAGAGCTTTGTCCAATACACATGTCCACACTGACTGGCACGCGCTTGTTTAACGGCCACATTTTTAGAGTTATGCGAAGCACTAAATACTGTGTGTTGTTTTTGTACCAAAAGAGTGACCACTGTTTCCAAAAGTCACCACGGTTATACAACAAACGTTTATCCGAGGTTGCAAACAGTACAATGAAGGATGATTAACCCAGCCGCTCTAGCATCAGTCACCATTATATTGTCCGCAACACGTTCGTTCTTCGATGAGATGCCTTCCGTAATTCAGCTTGTGTTTTGCAATCATAAAAAGCGAAACTAGCAAAGATAAAGAAAACAATGAGATTTAAATAATAAGTTATTTGCACAAAACCTACTAGCCTTTGATCTTGGATAAAGTTACAGCTACTTAGAGCTTGAACTGAGCAAACCCTATTTTCCCACAAACCACGTTTCCATGAACACTTGTCGAATCATTGTGCCATTGCTTGCAGCGAATTTTCCCACTGGATATACAAAACTGCCATGAGAACCCATTCGGGAACATATCAAACACTCTGCTTAACTTTCCTAGACTTCAACCATGAGGGCCATATCTAATATAGTCAATGTTTTTCTGCCATCCAAAAACAATGGCGTCTATATTTGTTTTCCTTCTGTGTAGACCCACCTTGTTTCAGGGGTATCCGGAGAACATTGAAATAACGGATATATATAGTTCGAGTGAATTCCGTTAAAAAGGGATGGTTAGTGGTATCAATCAATTGTATAATACCCTAAGTTCCCATTAGAATGAAACCATTGTATTCCTGATGACAGCAGTTGAAGAAATTTACACCCGTTTTCCAAAATAAAGTGACTTGCTTACAGCGGAAATCAGTAAGAGTTAAACTGCATTGTTTCCAAGTACAGCCCAGTTTTCAGTTTAGTAATGGCGTCTAGTTTTGTTTGTTGCTCTCTGTCTTCGATAAATTAACTTTTTGCTTTTTCCATCGATGTATAAATGGATCGTTCGTCAGTGGTAGTACGTCGTTTCGAAATAAACACCACGGAGGATAAGACACACTGATGCAGCCATAAATATGTTCCGCCCTCCCACCCAGAAAACAATCACTATCGTGCCTTGTCCGACTCGATAACTTTTAACTTTTCCAATCATTTGCCTAACTCATACTGCGTACGCTACTGTACTGCGACAAAGCTTGCAGTTGTCCACCGGAGCTGCATTGCTCGGCTGGCATGACAGCTGGACAGTTCGTGATTTCAATTTTAATCCTCAGCATTCACCGATTTGTTTCAATTTTCCAGGAAATCGTACGTCCGTTCTTCAAAGCCAATCTAAGTTTGAGGAGTGATAAAACGGAGCGCGTGGTGCAAGCACACTGTTGACAGCATCCGACCTAGCCCGAGTCGAGATAGGCGTTTCTTCTTGGGGTGAACGAAAATGTGCTTCTCACCCTCTCGCTCCTCGTCATGGCTCTCTTTATTCGGTCGTCTGTTGTGTCCACGTTATCCCCTCCCCACACCGCCAACAGCTGCACAATCCACATTCACAACTGATTTTTTGATTGGCAGATATTCTTAACTTAATTTTTTCAATGTTCCCATGAATAAGAAAGTTTAAATCATGCTTGAATATAGTTTGATTCATTTTGAAATGAAAAACCTGATAAGGTATAGAGAAATATAGAGAAGTTCAAGAATGCCTGACATGACGGGGTTGAGGCATACGCCTGGCATCTGCAGTTTTTGATTTATGCATCAATAGGTGACATGTTCAGCTGTGAACAGTGGATGTGGACTTAGAGCTGCACTAATCTCATTTTATCTAAATCACATCCAGTATAGTTTAGACATTACCTAAGAGCAAAAATAATGATGCATTCAAAGAATCAATATGCTCATTTTGACCTTAAGGGACCACAGCACCGAACAAAGCTTGCTTTCGACGACCGCTTCCTCGGGTTGATAAACCTAGAGACAGCTAGTTTGAAACAGACAAATTAGTCTAATTTTCCGATGCGATGAGCATGATGCATATTCATCGGAACAAACCAGTACACTAATTTAACAGTTTGAAACCCTCTCTAAATATAATTGTATTAGGGTATTGATGGAAAATTTGTCAAAAACAAGCTGTTTTGTTACTGTGTTCTCCCGAAATTAAAGATATAACTTCCTCATTCACAGTGTCATGGATTCCAAGTAGCAAAATGATACTGCCAAGGAACGCTCAAATTCTGGAGTAATCAAATAACTTTGCTCGTTTTTCTCCCAAACGATTGAATTAGTACTTCTCTTCGCGTTTTATTTACCGTGGTGGGCAAGGGTGATATTCAAACCGACTCATCAAATAACGCTTGTCATCCGTGATATGCACTGATTGAGAAAGCAGAAAAACGTGGGCTTACGATCCAAAAGTTTGAGTTTCAAGTTCCTGGACATGGTGCAAAGTAATTAGTCTGCATGTTCAGCTACCATACAGTTGACTGGATAAAATAAATCCTGAGGAAAATTCAATAGAAGATATCCAACAGGGTAGTAAACAGTATATTAACCCATGGAAGGACGAAATCCAATAACCCACACGAATCGATTTCACGCAGACCGTTAGACTACTATCCCGAGCTTCTTACTCAGTTGTGCCAAAAATCAATTGAGACAATCAACAGGGATCCATTTAGCAATTCCGTTGAAAATAGTTTTGTAAACTCTGAACGAAAACCGACGCTTATCTATGGTGAATCCGCAAAAGAAGATAAAACCCCTCATAAACTGTCTCTGTAAACTCACGGAAATTAGAGTTTAACTAGACTTATTCCAGTATGACCCTGATTTCACCGATATTCATTTTGCTCATCAAGTGAGTGGAATTGATTTTATTCATGGTGACATGTGTGTGTGTGTGTGCAATTATAGTCGATAAACACTATAGAAATGTATTTGATCTCAGTCGAAACTCGTCACATATCTGTAACTATTTGGTCTAGAACTGGACTAATTGGTTTGGGAACCTAAGCTTATACCTACATCATGGAAGGTCAACAGCTCAATCCCATGACCAATTGGTTTGAAAATAGTCTTAAATCTGCATTTGGAAGCTTAGCCACTTATTCAGAAGAAAATACAAGCATGAGAACTAATTGCGATAATTAAACCTGATCCAGTGAGAACAAGATGGATCAGAGCACACTGGAGATTACGAAAAATGATAGCCCTTTGACATCAGGTTGATATCAATTACTCAAGGACTATGTTGATATGCCTGCACATAACACAAGCACTCTACGGCCATGAAATTCAAGAGCCACGAACCATTTTACCTTTTACGCACAGGTCCGAATTCAATAAGTTACAGTGGATCATCTCATGTCTATTTATACGTTCGTTGATAACACCTTATGAAAAAATCATGTTTTAAGTTGTGGAACTAATAAAAATGATTCTCCTTGAAATTAAAGTACGAAGAATTGTTAAATTTACTCAAGGAATGCCTTCATCAGTTTGTCGAAAACATAAACCGGAAGACAATAAAAATAAAGTCATCCAGTGGCATGATAATTTAAATCGCAAATTCTACGGAATTCGATTGTTTGCGTTAGTCTGACACACCTCATTCCTAACAAGCACACGGCCAATGATTGCCTTCGCAACTGTTAGCATTTGGCATTCGTGTTCAATAGAGCTCGATGAGCACATGCCGCTTGCGTTGAGTACTGTGAATCCAGTTCAGTTGTACGTGCATTTTCCTTTTTAGCCAGGTGGATGAACAGGTACTGTGGTTTGCATAATGGATCAATTGTTCGATCCGACTCAGTGATAATCAGATTATTATCTGCGGGTTTTAAATATGCCATTGAACGCAAAGCTGTATGTGATAGCAGAAAATAAATAGTTGTTTGGTCACTGCTGGGACTTGTCAACAGTGCTTAGGGCTCCCTGGACTGGGTTCGACACCAAATCTTAAAACTGGGAGTCGAAACCCTTGCCCGTTAGTCACATGGTCTATGAGCAAAGATTCAGAAGCACAGCTTCATCAATCATGATCTCCTCATAGTTCACTCGAATTCTCAGGTGGCTGTGTATTCAGGATGCAGCACAAGGGTAATGATTTTTTGATCTCGACCCGAATGTTCGCGAATCGAACAGGCACTAATGCCGAGTCCGAAAAAGCCGAACGCGGAACCCAGTGTCCTTTTTCGGTCGTCACACATAACTTTATCATCAATGATGTATATCAATTGTATTTCCAACTAGGAAATATTTTGGCTTGTTCTAATCGTCACAAATCAAATTGCCTGGCATACAAATATAAGTTATCCAACCCCTGAAGAATGAAACCAAAATTATAATGTGAAGACCCTGGAGTAAGGACAGATGTTCTTCGCACCTTTAAGACTTCGGTACATTCACTTTTTTCTTTATTGTGTACTTCTAGACAAAATTTCCTCTCCGATAGAATAACTGGAGGAATTTACTTGATTCGGTGGAATCTGATTGTCTAATGGCAACTCTGCATCGAAATCTGATCAATAAATTTGGCATAGACACTTCAAAGGTGCTCTTGGATAGAACGATTTAGCTATTGATTAAGTTGACACAGATGATAACTCCAAACGAGTGCGATTATTTATTCAGTGCAAATGAAATGGAAGCGAATAAGCAAACACTAAATATTTTTTTCTGTCGATACGTGCACAGTCATACTTAAAATTAGTTGTCAATAGTCACTAGGAGATTGAACTCCAAAAAAGTGTTGATCTAAAGTTGATATTTCACTCACCGTTTGACAATAGAAAATATGAGTACTTCACTTTCTCATAATAACCTGTAATCCTTGAATAGTTCCATGGAAATGGCATTGCAAAGTTTTTTCGAATTTTGATCTTGTGCTAATTTCGAAAGAATGACCACTTCATGCTTTCGGTGAATCACAAAGTTTTAAGCGTATTATTTTAAAGTTAGGCCGGCTATTTCTCTAGTAGAGTAGTTTAGATTTACCAAATTGAAAACCCCAGAGAGTTGTCCGACCACCAGCATCCTTATTGTTCTCTTGTTGACAACTGGATACACCTTGTTGAAAAATTCCATCTAAGAGCAAATCAATTTGTATTAAATTTATAAATTTCCTACCCCGACTTTAAATGGTTGTATTGATTTTGACAAGTTCATTATTCATCCGTTCGGTTAACCACACACACACACACACACACACATACACATCCTTCCGTATCGCCTACTCTGCTGTCAATGCGCACTTTTTTCCATAGTAGCCAGTTCAAATGCATCTGGAGTGGTAACAGCAATTAATCAAATCTGGAATGTAATTTGACGATTCACGGTTGCCATTCATCATCATCAAAACCACCGTCATCATCACCACCACTAACACTATTACCGCGTGCTCACCAAAAACCGTCTACTTTCAATTAATTTGTTTGTCTGTTCAGTGGTCCACTTGTATGTGTGTGTGTGTGAAAGATGATGCTTTGGGCAATGGTATTATCTAATACATCGAAAATGCCACTGTGATTATCATCGTCATCCACATCATCAACAATGTCTACGGTATTCATTCATTCGTACGTCTGCACAATCGTAGAACATGTGAAGATCAACAGTTTCGTATACACAGTGTTTCAACCCCCATCGCTCTT
>UZAN01039383.1:7087-47805 GCA_900618425.1 Echinostoma caproni | reverse complement strand
TTTGTAGAGATGAAAAATCATTAATGATGGTCGAATATACTCACATTCACAGAATTCCACACTCGTGGTTAAAATCAGTAAATACCAATTATCCCACATCACTAATCACAAGCAACCGTGAATTAAATGCGAATATTTGTGATTGTCCTTTTGCCGCTATTATGTCTGTGCAATATTAAACACCGTTGGTAAAACACATATAGGGAATTGTTCATCTCGGCAACTGAAACGTAGACTTGGGCATGAAACCCCGATAGTGTCGTAAATGAGCAATCGAAGTTTCATCGGAGTAAGACGAATACCAAACAGTTAGCGATAAGTGGACGAAGGTTTCGTCTCAAACAAATACAGGCAAAGGTTTTTTAACTTTGATCAAGTGAACGTGAATCATTCTTAATAAAATGGCAAACTTCTTACTTTAACACTACCTTATTGATCAGTTTTTCCCCGTTTAGGTTGTGCTTGCATTGTAGACCACTGCAAAGTGCGCAAATTAGATTTCGGCAACAAAAACTACATTCAACGTAGGCTACAGCGAGTAAATTTACTCGTGCGGAAACAGCGGCACAGACTATTCATGATAAAACCAAGCGGGAACTTCAAAGGGTAACATATTTTCTCTTTTATTTACCCCTTACGATCAGGATAACTAAAACATTTTTAAACACCTCATTTCAGTGAAGTTTCCTGGGTACAAACACATTTTCCGGTCAAGGATGTGTGAAATTTTCATGTATATTCGCTTAGTGGGAGGCGTTCACATTACATGTGCTTCATGCAGCTATCAACATGTATAACAATGCTTCTTCAACTGTTCCGCCTAATCAGCTCTACTTTCACCTCACGTTGGTGCCTTTGTTGTACACAAATCAAACTATATCTTGCTCATGCTTGAAAAACACCGTCTTCATATGGAGGTCAAGGGTTTTCCCATCTTTTAATCAATAATCTACAACGGATGCATAGAAATTACCAAACACATACAACGGCCACCATCTGATGTTTAAGGGCCCACTATACTGAGTCAACTCGTATTTCAAGTGTAAAACTCTTTTGGATGAGATTGTTTCCCAAGTTAAATTGTCAATATTCCCGTTGTAATCACCAAGTACCAATTGCAACGCAGAAACATCATGTTTCACATGATAGAAACAAAACATCAATAATGAAAGATGATTAAAACTAGGTCCTTGTCATAAAGATGGATGAGATCAACTTTTCAAATTGTCGCGTAGGGCCTTTCCCGTAGCAACTTTTCACAACTGGACGGGAGGATAACCACCCTACTTTTTAGTTCTGTGGTGCTCTGTGTTGGTTTCTCAGTTTATAAGATGGTCCTCAGGTGTTCCTTCCTAATGTTCTTGTACTGTTCCCTTTACCTACTTGATCCATGAAAACCTCTTCATTTGGAATTCTTTGCACACAATGTTTCGAAGCCTTTTCCACATGGTCACAAAAGAAAAGGAACATCATCTTTTCAACGAATTCGTTAGCCATTATAAAAAACACAAAGTCGCGAACAAGCTCGTTTGCGGTGATTCTTCTACAGGCTAATACAATTCAATTTATATCAAACTGTTGAGAAGGGTTAGAAGCCATGACAAGTTGCAAAAAAGATAATCAACATTCCAGTTCCATGAACGGGTGTTTCTCGCACTTTGGTATTCACATATGCGCATTGACTGGGGTCTTTAAGTGTAGGTGAGGGGAAGGCTGTGTCGTGTGTGGTGTTGACCATCAAACACCGAGTGTTCTTACGAATTGTTTTTGGGAGCATACGGGGAGGATTATGTAGGTGGATTCCGATCGCTTCCGTTGCGGCCAAAATGCGACTTCTAATCCTTTTAGATCGGCAGGTGCGAACTGCGTAGAAGGGTTGAAACGCCTCGGTCACTAGGTGCAAGACGATTAAGTTGTTAATGGCCTTAATTACTCCGCTGTTCAACCGGGCCGCGTGGTGGTCACGGACTCGTTCAGAGAAACGTCTGCTCGTGCCGCCAATGTTATTTGCCCCACAGAAAGAGATAAATGAGTACACAAACAAGGAAATCGCATAAGCACCCAATTTACCTTTGAGGTGAAAGCACAGAAGTGGCCTGGAAATGAACACAATACGCGGTTTTGCTGTGGGGAATGCTTTTCTACAACTGTGCTTAGCTTTCGTGTCACCATATTGGCAGTTGTGTCGCCCTTGAAAGGTAACGATATGTAAATCGGTTTCTTATCCGCAGTAGTGGTTTTATTTGGCAGCCAGTGACGACCCAAAATGTTGTCCACAAATCGTTCTGGGTATTCGTTTCGAAGGAAAACATCTCAAATAAACCTTAATTCTGTATCAATGGTATCGTCCGTACATATTCTCCGCGCCCTGGTAGTGAGGCAATGAATTAAGTTTCTTTTCCGTGCCAAAGGCATGTAGTCGGTAAAATGGATGTACTAATTATTCCACAATGGCTTCCTGTAGCTGGCGCGTTGGATAGTTCCGTCTAATTGACGGCTTGGTTGAAAGTCCAGAAATGTAAGCTGCTCATCATCTTCGTTCTCTAGAGTAAACTTAATGTCTGAAATTTGTTAGCAATAGTTTGCTGATGGCTTCAGTAAAAGTTTTCCGATCTCAAGGACAAAGAACAAGTGAGAGATTGAGAAGTATTTATGTCAATCCTAGCGAAATGCATCTAGGAAATGATTCGAGAAAACACCCATATGTGTCCAGATGCGGTGAGTGTTAGTCTAACTAAACGCAGGGAACCATTTAAAAAGAGATTGAACTAACAACTACGGCGGGAAAATTTGTTTAGCATTCACGGATAAATAACAACCAATTTGTAACCAACACTTCTTGATCCTGTTTGATTTCTCTCTCTCAGGCGAGATGAAGAGTCACACCAGATCTTCATTGTAGTTGACCGAACCTGCCCCTGTCATCGCAAGTCAGTTAGGGATGTACATAATTCGTCGAACAATTTAGTGAAGATAAGAACTGAGGAATATAGAATGTAACGAACATGGTGTGCTCTGATTGCGAACTGGAAGGCTACACCAAACGACGAGTTCGATGTTAATGAAATGAAATCGCTGATGACTTAAGATGTATTAGAAAGGTATTTCGCTTGCATGGAGGCCTATTTCTAGTGCGTACGGTTTTGTGCTCCAACCCGAAACTCGAACAGCTAACGGTCCACCTGCAAGGTGAATCCTGTATTATATTACTCTGTAATGTCTTGTACAAGCAACTACACCTACATTTCACTCAAAACATTTGCTCATCATTGCAACGGGGTGAAAAATGAAACAAATCATACCACAATGATCGAACTTAAACGGAAGACCACCTTTGTGGATTTGTTTTAGGATCTTCGTCTTGTCAGTTGGAATACGAATCAAATAGGTTATCGCTGAATCGTCTTCTACGCGGGAGAATAAACAAAGATTAATAGATAGGGTGGAAGTGTGGGATGGTAAACAGATAGATCAGGATTGAACATATGACTTTATCATCTCATGGGAGACATTCTCACATGAAGTAACATGAAAATCACAATATTGCTATTAGAGTGTTTATGGGAATCAGAGAAACGCGGCTGATAATTACCAAACTGCCACGAGGATTAATTAAATCGTTTTAAAGTAGGCCAGGGAAAATAACGTGTGATAAAGTATGATAGAAAAAATGCATTGATAAAGAAAAGAACATAGTTGAATGCTAAACTCCATATTGTCGTAGCTTGCGTGTCTGGAAGGATAAGTGACACAGTCTACCAACACAGGCCTGCTCGTGGAGGACCATTCTCTCTCTATGCTCACTGCTATGTATTCCGTGGTGCTTGTTTTGGTATTGGGTAAGGAATTGATAACTGAGGGTTCCAAGGGATACTTTCCCGAGCTGCAGGATCGATGGTTACCACCTTTGGTGCAAGGACAAATGATCTGAGTGGGAAAACTATTAATTTCCATGGATTATGCAAGTGTGTATAACACTATTCTTCTGTTTCAGAGATTGATTGCCAAAGCAATGTTGACATATCACACATCCCCGAATAGCCTTGAAATCGCTAGACATCTTTCCCTCGACAGTGCGTATCCACTGAGCTCATGATGAGCGGAATAAAAACAGACAATGTTTGTAGACAATGAATGTTACTATCCGGTTACGCAGACTGGCAGCAAAAACTATAGATTCACACCACAACTCAGTGTTTTCACGTGAAATTTTCTTATTGATCTGCGGTACAGTTTGTTGTTTCCGGAAACTGTTTGCAACTTGTACAGGTGCAAAATACAGTTGCTGAGGTATGCAGTTTCCTTCAAATCCCAATCCCACCCTTCGGTGTCCCTTAGACCGACTTCGATTCTTCACCATCTGAATTTCCCAGATGGACGCGTGCACCGACAAATGATGAAACATGCCTCCAATTTCAATAAATAGACTATTACCAATCGGAAAGTGACTGAGCTATCCTGGGGGTCATGCGTGTCTGATGATGTATGGTCTGGGCCTATCCAAACCAGATGTGGTACATCTGATAGGAATTAGATCGAGTGTAGACGCCCGGGAATTGTGTACTCCCGTAGACCGATACGCGAGTAAATATGCGCGCACACACAAACGCATGGTCAAGCACAGGCCCTTGGGCTTGTGGGCGCCCGTGCATGCAAGAACACTAGAGCAGACGTGTGTTTGCACCTGTGGTTAAGTTAAAATTTTGATTAAAACTTCAATGAACTTCCGGATACATATTATAATAACTCTGCTTAATTGTGTGAAGTGAATGAAACATAAGCAATTCAGTTTAAAATGCTACCTATCATGATGATGCGTATCAAAAGGGGATATTTTGATTCGTATTCTACCCAAAAATTTGTTTTGTGAGAAAAAATGAGAACAAACATTGTTGACCTATTGCAGATGCACTCTTCTTGAGAAAGAAGTTTAGTGGAAAAGATCCTGTATATACGAATAATAATGAAGTGAAAGATACATGGAACGGACTCACAGGAAAATTGTCCAGTTGATTTATAAATTCTATTCTTGGGGAGTGTGACTCCGGTTGATAACGCACGGTGGAGCTGAAAAGGACTGCTGCGACAGTTAATGGACCAGTTAACGATAACTAATAATGTACGCGTAATATTTCAGTAACACTCGGAGAACACGTGGAAGTCACGAACAGAGTTTGTATTGTGTTAGACATTGTTGTGTGTAATAAAACAAGCTGTACAATAATGTCATAGGAAAGTATATAGAAAAGTAAGACACGACAGCAGAATCATGGGACAGATTGGTTAGATTTCACAAAACCCAACTACTAAATACTCTCTGTGATTTAGTGCTCCACGTTCTTTTAGTTGTATTCGATGAATCATAGAATAAGCCCATAGTCATAATCCGAACACAGATTGTAGGCGAACATACGTTTTCGGTGAGTTCCTTCTCAAACCAGTACAATCACATTTATGTGAGAAAGTAACGGGAAGGTGTTGTGTTGGGGTCCAACGGACGAGACCAAATAGTTATAGCAATGGGGTGCAGTAGGGAAGTGTTTATCTCCAGTTCTCTGGTTCAGATAGAAACGTGTTACGGAAGCGCTGATAATTGATTTGAGTCATCACAATGCACATGCGTGATGTTGTCTGATTTGGGCCAGAGAATTTTAAGTTCCTGAACAAGTGTTTATTGAGCACACAATTCTGGCTGCAACAAGCGAATTAGTGCCGCAGTTAAAGCAACGTTCAATGCTGCCAAAATGAGATGCGTGTTCTCAAAATCACCCGTCATCCGATGTCAAAACAGGGATAATTTGCCTATGTTGACTTCGACAATGCTCATCTACCAATTCAAGCGCACCTGTAGTGCCACATATGTAGGTCGTACGACAAGGCAGCTATATAAACGCATCATAGAGCATCAATCGGCTTGGCTTAGACTCGGAAGAATCGAAGTTATTTACAGTTCGATTGTTGCACACTCGGTTGAAACTGAATATAGGGTGGATGCTAATTCAGCTTTCACCATCATTTACCGCGTCCCACAAGACAAATCCAAGGGTGTTCGGATTAACCAACAACAACAGCCGTGTCAATTATCATCTGTTTGTTAAAGCCAGAATCGTGTGCTTAAAAGATACATCCCTGGCCCAAATCAGACAACATCACGCATGTGCATTGTGATGACTCAAATCAATTATCAGCGCTTCCGTAACACGTTTCTATCTGAACCAGAGAACTAGAGATAAACACTTCCCTACTGCACCCCATTGCTATAACTATTTGGTCTCGTCCGTTGGACCCCAACACAACACCTTCCCGTTACTTTCTCACATAAATGTGATTGTACTGGTTTGAGAAGGAACTCACCGAAAACGTATGTTCGCCTACAACCTGTGTTCTGTACTCATTAAATAGCGAGTAACTAGACGAAATATGATCTAGTCAATGAAAAGGCTTGTTTAAGTCATTTGTTTTATCAAAACCCGGTACAGTTTTGCCGTCTACTGTCACAGGTTCATATCATCTTTTCAGAACCGGTAAACCAAAAATCATGAATAATTTCGCTCATTTGTTAAACTTTATATCTACTCCGCGCATATCTCAGTTCAAATAGGCAAAACCAACTCCTTATCAATAGATCATCAAATAGCCATTTAAATTTATGTGGATTGAAGATTTTTTTTCATTTTCACATAATTTGATTGAATACATAGCGCAACAACTTTCAGGAAGGAGATGGAGGCCACTCAAAGGGCTGTCATACCACACAGAGTAGGGAAAGTCAGGTGGTGATGGCGCGACTTGAACAAACATCTCCGGGCTGATAATTTGGTGATGTTTTCACTGGGCTACCACCGCTGTAGGAACTGGATCTTATCACCCTATGGGTGATCCAGACTTGTGTCAGAATTTTGATTGAGCTTCCACTTGGTTACTACTTTCTTCCAGTTGCCACGGTCCAATCAATATATCGCTTTGTCACTGGTCATAGTAGAGATAATGCATGGACGAGCCGCTTCTTGTTGCATATTGAATGGTCAAAAAGTCTGATTGTGACTGCCTGAGCCATGCACAGTAGAATAATGCTTACTGATTTGGATGATAGCGGTGGTATACGAGAAAGGTTTTGAACACATCTGACTGACGTCCTCCTGGTGATTACTTGCGTGCCTGTGTTGGCATATCGCGCCTTTCGCTGTGTTCCTTTCTCCGTGTGCCAACCAGTGAGGGTGATGTTCCTTTATTCGCGTTATTACTTATCTTGTTGTTCGGCCTACGTAACTCTCTCTCTCTCTACAGAAGAAAGTAGATGCACATGGATGTGGTCTGACGGGACCTTCTATCTTGTTAGATCTATCGGACTTTATTTTCAATGTTGCAATTGGCGTTTTTCATGTACCTGAATTCATCACATTCCACGTTTGCTCCTATCAGAGTTGATCAACTGTTTATACCTAAGAGAACCATTCGAGATGAGTAACCCTACGCTCCTCTTATCGAAGGAGTGCATTTGTTCTGGTCAGCTCATTTATTTTCCACCATCAATCCCTGATAATTGTGGGTTAGGACGGAAGTCCAATACAGAAGAAAATGGACGGAAGAGGAATTTCGCATCATAGGTGGTTTTAGATATTCTTGTAGTTTCATGCAAACGTGTTTTTTCGACCTGTTCAGATCACCCTGACATTGCGATCAAAACCCGGCTGATTAGCGAGGTATGCTGCGCACAACAAGTGGCCAAAGGTGAGTAGTGCTATACTGTGTACAGCCAACATGAAACCGTCTGATCGACTCCCAGGTGGTCATACGGAGTGTTTGCGTTCTACCCGGATGGTCTCGGGTTCGATCCTTAGCCGGAGCAACGAAATAACAAGGTTGAGTTGACACAAGCAAGTGTAAGCAGCTGTACAGTGATCGGTGATAACCGGATTTTCAGTTCACGCTTCCTTTGATCTGTACTCGACGAACTTCACCATATGATCCAATCACTTGCTACACATTTTCTCAATTAAACAGTTTGAAACAGCTACACGGAAATAAACGCGAATAATGCTCGGTGTTTGTGACATCCAATATCCGAACCGGACTCGATTATATAGAGCCGTTCTCGCAGGTTGTTGACCATTGATAATGTAGTTCAATTGTAAGATACAGGTTTACGATACAAAACTTTGCAACCAAAATCAGGATATTGAGGAACAAATATCTCAGCAAGGATAGAAGTGAGGTCCAGTCCGTTTTATCAGTCAATGAATACAGTTAGTCAGTGCTTCACAGCTTATCAGTTCAAAATGTCTTACTTACCTCGGTAGCCGAAGAATTGTAATCAGTCCAGTGAATAATTGCTAAGACCCAGTGCGATTTTGAACAAATCGACAATTTGTGAAAGCAGATAAATGAGCGGAGGTGATCAAAAGAGATAACTGAATGCATCAATGAACTGCAGTTTGAAAAATAGCGAATACAAAATAAATAAGAAGATGGTCAAATCTCGTTATTTTATATTCAAGTGACTAGTAAGCAGGATGTGATGAATTTCTGATGTTTTTTATACTCTTCAGTTTGCTTATAAGAAATCTCTTTCGACTGTTGACGCTGTGGCGTATGTTATCCATTCTGTGGCCTCAGTTCTTGATACGAACTGTTCACCTTATTTTTCTTGACTACGCCAAAACCTTTGGTTCGTTTGACCGTCGCATTCTCATTCAACGTCTTGCTGACTGCGGCTTAGGATTCGACGTGTTAAACGTTCTTGTCAATTACTTCTCTTGACTCAATTTACCTCATGCAATGGTAAAACGTTGTCGTCTTCTTATGTTAACTCTGGTGTCTTTCATGGTGCCATTTTTATCTCCCATCTTTTTTCCCCTGTACATAAATCACCTGCCCGTCCCCATCAACTTTGTTACCTGTACATATGCGAACGAGGTGGTGATTGGGTGCCCCTCCAATGCTGATGCTTCTTTCCAACAACTTTAAAGCAGTCTGAACGACGTTTCCAGTTGATCTCTACCCCGATCACTCTTGCTTAATGTTTCCAAACGTGTTGACGTTCCCCCCAGCCTTAAATCTGACTCCCGCTATCAAGCTGCCTTTAGTAATTTACCGGATCTAGTAGTTAACAGTCACAGACAGCATTCCCAAAGCTGACTATGTTAGATATATCGGAGTGGTTCTATCCCACGATCTCTCCTGAACCTTACATGTAGAGAAAGTTTACAAGAAGATTCGTAAACTTCTTTTATGCTTTCAAGCTTAGGAAGCCTGCTATTCCCCCAAACTTAATTTTTCAATTCGTGGCATTCATCCTCCTTCATGGGCTTTATTGTTCCCCTGTATTTTTTCCGGCTTTTGAATTAATTTTGAGGTCTAACGAACTCCTATCCCAATGTAGTAATATAGCTAGAGAGGTTCTGGTTGATTTCATTCTGTGCAAACATATTGACCCATGTGAAAGAAGAGCTGACAAAAGCTTGAACAACGAAGATCACCGCTTGCACAACGAACTCATTGAACCCAAGTCGAACCCCCGTACCCGCTCCCATTATAGGCTCCTTCCCGCACGCACCGTCACATACAGAAACAGCATCCTCTTTTATCTTGCTCGCTTTCTAGTAAATCGGACATCAATTATTATAGGTTTGGTTCAACACCTCATGAGTTAGTTTATTTATTGATTTTTTATCTGTCACTCGTCTTCTTGTATACAATTGTTTTAAATTAACCTATTCACACCGGAATGCCAGTCTCATCAATTACATTGTATTTTCGTGAAAAAATCCTGAAAATTCACCCTCCGGGTGCATAATGCCTACTTTGACTTGACTGACTGACTTGACTTGATTCTTCATCCCAAATGTATATGCACGGACCAATATCTATTATTCCTAGTTTCGTGCCAAGCAATTACACGCGTGGTACAGCAGAAACGATATTCCATCGAGCCCCTCGTATTTGCACCGAGGAAGGGTTAAAAGCATAGTTGGACTAAATGCAATCAACTCTTGTCGAGTTGTTGGTTATCCCGGCAGTTTTAGTAAGAAGTTCAGTCGGACATCAGAACGAAATTCAGCAGTCCCTAAGAAGAAGGTCTCAATCTAACTTCCCTTCGAGGCTGGCGATACCAGTCTGTTCGCCCAAGATCCTGGATGCGGAGCACCTTACATTGACAGAACACGTAGTCAATTGCATGCATGGATCGAGGACCACACCCCGTGTTGGGTTAAATGGCGACTTACCGAACTACATTATCAAAGTTCGTTTTCCAATTTGACCCCTCGCACCCACATACACGCATCACTCACCACTAGCACACTCAATCGCATTACCATTGCCAACCACCACTCTTACCCAAGGCCACCAAATTCAAAAACAACCTGCGTCCTCTGTCGCTCGACATCTGCTGATGACAATCATGGTCCGGAGCCGGTAAGGCGATTTCTGCTTAAGGTAGCAGAATCGGTGGCAATTAGAAGATGGAATCCTAGCTTGTGTGTGTGTTAGAAAGAACCGTCACGCCGGTCACGCAATCACTGCCTGGGCAATTGCAAAAGGTGTAATAATTCGGCCTTCTTTTATCCGTATGTAACCTACCGTACTGTCCATGGATAAAAACCGTTATTTTCCGCCGTGTTGTAACCAGTCCACATGCAGCTGAATCCACCCAACTTGGCACACGTCGCACAACCCAACTTTTTTCGCTCCCTCTTTAAGTTCATTTTAGGTGATAAATGTTTCAAACTTTTTGATTATCACAGATCCCACGCGCGACTACCTTCGAATAACGAACACATTCAGGTTCAGTGAACGTAATGACTCTTGATTATCCTCGTCAAGTCTCGCCCTGATTTGTTTCATTTTTTTAAATGCTTTAAATTCTTCACATGCGTCCCCTCTGCTTTTCAGATCAACAGTTCCTGCTCGCGGATCGTCTTTGATGTCTGACCAAAACTGTGGACACCCACGGGCACACAAATTACACAAATTGGTATGCAAATTTCTACGCCTGACTGAACCGATCCAATGGATACCTACTGGACATTCTCTACTGTGCTCGCAACCCGTTCACACCACCGACACGCACTGCAACCAAAATTAAAACCCATTCATAGGGTACGTCTTACATAGAAGTCAAATCAGCATTTATAAACTGTAGTATGCTCCTGCTGAGCAGGAACGAATGTTTTAAACCACTCAACTGTAGATAGGCAATCATGCTTTATCCGGGAGTGAATATCCCCGATGGGTAAATTTACTGTTGATCCTGTGCATCTATTTCCGGGAGTATACGTTAAGGTGTGTGGGTGTGCGAGGATGCTTGGAGTGGTGTTCAATGTGGCATGAAGTTTTGTCAACATGAAACTATTCATATTGGGCTGTCTCATTCACTCCATTGGCTTGCTGGCTTGCCTTTTGTCCGTCACGCATGCTAAGCACGCGATTCACCGCCACCTCTCCCCTTGCGTATATGTGAGCGCACGCGTGCACATGCACACGCGCAAGCACTCAAGCAAACAATAATAACCACAACAACATATTACGATTCCCGTTCTCACCTTTTGACGTTTGTCTGGGGAGGGGGAGATTGTGCATTAACCAACTTGTTTTGTTGTTCTTTCGGAGAGAGAGAGAGAGAGAGAGTGAGAGACGAAACGGATCGGACCAGGGTCTTTGGTGAAAAGCCTGCGCGCCACCTGTTGTTATTTCCAGCGTGTGCCGCCAGTTGAACAATAGACCAACGAAAAAAACCTGGGATGACCGGATTAATAGAAGTGCAAACAGTCGCATAATGAGGTGATAAAACGGCGCGATGTGGACCGAAGAAAACGTGACAACGCCGTGTGTCTGTCTACCGAGTGCACCCGACTGAGAGCACGCATCTATTGTCAAATGAAAGAACGATAGTAGTTGTAGTATACTGAAGAAGTCACAGTTATTCTGTGTTCAACTTTACCGATCACAAACCAAAATAATTCTGTCCGGTAAACAGTGCTCATGGTGTAGTCAGTTGGGGCCCTTTTCGATCACTGATTATTTGATTATTCAGTTGCGTAATTTATATAACTCAAAAGATTTCGTTACTCCGAGGACAAAAGTAAAAATAGTACTACAGAAATGATTTTAGTGGGTACACCCTCCGCAATGCATACTGGTTGATTCAACTGGAGATCCAAGGAAAGGTTTTACAGACAGCATGTAATGTTCTACTGTTCATCAGAACTGCTGGAATGTGGCCAGAATGATCCAAATTAGTCTGGGTCGCCTGCTGAACCGTTCATTCACAGAATATTTTCATGGAATTGAATCCGACAAATTAGAAGAAAAATATAGCAAGAGGAATTATTTTGACAAAATATTGAATATCTGTTCCCGTTGCTCGGGTGAGCTGAAGTCCATTTCGCCTGTTCGACAAGCTTGGTAATTTGTTTGCAAACGTTACATCACCAGCCGGGGTGACATCATCAGTGCTTGTGAAGCGGAATTATTTTGCAATATGCAAGTGCCATATCCAGCAGGTAATCAGCAACGATAAAAGAAACCAAGAATTTGAGCTTGCGAGTGTGTTTGATTTTGTGAATGGATCCAATGTGAGCGATCGATAATGCATCGTTTAGCCTTAGTTGACATTTACGATGATAATGCAAGAAAGACCAAAAAACGTATTCTTGGTGTCTAACCGTGGAATACTTTTGATCAAATGACATACGTTCCTCGGGGTCCGCTATTGTGATTCCAACCAATAACAATGAACAGTACACATACAGAGACACGCAAGCAAGCAGACTGAAACAGATAGAAACAACCGCTAGGTTATGCGTTTTAGCCTTTCAGTATCCATTTCCTTCATTCTCTACTATAAGATATCCATCAACTCGATTTACCACACCTGTGTTAATGTTTCACATGATATTGTACCTACTCAATCGATAGAAGCACACAAAAAGAACTCGTCTTCTAAACCGGCAGAGGCTTATTTATTAGTTGTATAAGAGAGTCTCCTGTTAGAAGAATATTCTGTAATGAGAATGCTTTAAATCACTTTTTCGTAAACTACGAATCCACGCAGAAGGCTCTCTTCCGAAACGAATCCTTAACCCCAAATGTTGGAATCCCACCATCAAATTGACGTATTGACGATTTGTCACTCTATTCAGGAAACTAAAACTCCACACATCAAAGTATCATAACCATTTCGATCTATCCTATCTATGGTGAACTCCCATAGCCAAGTGAGAGATGAACAGTTTACAAAATGGTTACGTAATTCATCCACCGACAGATGGTCAGCGATAGCTTACGATAGCTAACATTTTGAAATTTGCGACAGACAAGGAGAAGTCGAGGATGGTCAGATGTTGATTGAAACACGTGAACACAATTCACATAGACATTTCCTCAATGAAAATGGGTAACGTTCGTCTGTGAAATAAAATGAACGGAAACTAGACTATCAGTATACTGAAGGACGTCCAATTTCTAGTTAACAGGCCATTGTATCGTCGAATAGACGAGTTGTGCATGAGGCTAACTATTGTCTGTTCTATTCATGGCCATGGTGGAAAACGCAATTTTGATAGTTATTCAGTGTACAAAAAGGAGTAACCCTCAGCAACGAGCTATCATAACCAAATGCTGCCCTCCTAGTGGATCTCGATGAGAGAAAGAGTTCTATTGGTGCCAAATTGGACACATTCCTCCTGCATCCTCCCAATTTCAATCAAATAGAGTGTACCTGGACCGAGTGAATGACTATCTGTAGTTTATGCACTTTCATGTTCACTCTGATCTGTTTCAGCCAAGAACATTCCAGTATAGCAGATTAGGTATGCAATTCTAAACGCAGCAAAGCGAAAACTGAATCACACGATACACGGTTGGTTGTTCATGGCATGGAGGATATACTTGTGAGTTAATGGGATTTTAGTATAATTCTGTGAAAAACGTCAAAGTCGAATGCCTTATTTTGTTACTAAACATTGTGTGGCTGATGAGGACGGGTCAGACACAGGTATGGCATTCAATTTTCATGAAACATCCAAATCATTATGGGAAATGTTAGCAACTTGCTCAAGGTTTCCACTATGAGGTGATGGTTTTTCATCCCTGGAGGTTTATGATTCGAATCCGGATAAGAACTGGAACTTGTGTGCACTGCTGACCAATCGTAGTGCTCGTTGCAGGTCAAGAAACGCGATCAAATTGTGAGAGCGGTTACCGTTTACGTTTGGGGCTCGTTTGGTGTCCGTGTAAGATCAGCCTTTCGAGTATCAAATTTCTACATTTGCGTAGTATCAGTCATGTTCATTTAAGCCAATAAACAACTTAAGAAATTATCATGCTACGCTCAAAATGAAACGAAATATCTGCTTCTCACGCGACCAACCGGTTGTTACGCAAATTCATCTCAGTGCACTCGTTTAGTTATTTCCAGAATGGGAAACCAGACAGTTTGATAAAAAAATAAAATAACGACATTTTCATTTCAATTTGAAATATATACGTTCATAAAAATCCAATATGTACACTGTGTTTCGCAAAAGTTACTGTTTTAATGAAATTTCGCCATCTAGTTTCATGAATGAAGGCAACATAATAGTCTTTTCAGTACGGTGATCGTCGAAAACTCGATCGATCGAAACTGTCAAAATACTCGACAACTGAGTCAGGACGGGTCTGTTGTTCACCAGTATAACTAAGTGTAGTGAGATAAACATATCTGACAGTGCAATCCCAATCCCTATTACTTTGCCGCAGTAGAGGGTTCTTTACCCTTTTGGGCCCGAAATATCAACAGCTGTCTTCCTCATGCTGTTCACCGGCATTCCACGAACTGCGCTGGTTATTTTTTCACTCTGCTCCCGCGGTAATCTTTATTTCAGCTTGAGATCTACATGCCTTGGCTTTTTCATATTATGGTTATGATCAGCAATCTCTCAATCAAGTGGAGGTCAAAATTATCGACCCAAAAATCATAAATACCCATACTTTTGTAAAGCATCATTCTTGTATTGTTTCGTTTTCTTATCCCAAAGAGATTATTTCATCAATCAGCATTATTTTTTACAGAGAGTGAGAAATTTCATGATTGAACAGTCGTTCTGATCAACGATAACAAAGCATAATAACTATCTGCAGAAAACGCATCAAAGGGCATAGCCGTTATCCTGCCACTTATACGGGTTCCTTCTTCCTGGCAATACACAAGTAGATATTCCAGTCGATTCCGGGTAAAATCTTACTCACTTACTCTAAATGATGAACCCGGAGCGTTTGTCCTTTTGAACCCAGTGTAACCGATTCTAAATCTGACTACGATTAAAAGAAACCACCTGCTATTTATTCCCACAATTTGCCGTGGGCATTTGAAAAATTGTTCACTAAGCAGTTCTTGTTGAACTTGTCAATCTATTCTCCCCTGTGAGTTCTCCCACTCTCTCTAATATGATTGGGAGCCTTATTTTGAGTCGAATCCTATTATCTTTCCTTCCGTTGCTTGTGGCAAGTTGTCGCCTCGTACGATTGTGAAAAACAGTAAAATCATAAGCCAGCACTTCTTTCCCTGCGCTACGAAATCTATAGTCGTGACATGTCGATCGATAGACGCAAATCAAACAGCTACTTAGAGTTATTCATTGGACCGACCTAGACGAATCAGCACAAAATGCTGGAAAACAAAGCCCGGATCAGAGAAGAATCGTATCCTAGTCATAGTCGGTGGATTCTCATATTTTTTCATCTCATTTGGAGATACTCGCAATTAGTAACTCTGAATCTAGAAGTGAGTTTCATTTTCTTTCAGTCCCTGAGTGAGCATGTTTCCTAGTTGTTTTAAGGTCATGGACTTCTACACAGGACCAGAAATATTGACCACGAATATACAACCGGTCATAATGAGAATAGCCATCCAGTTAGTTATATCGATTCTGACAAGTTTGAATGAAACCAACCGTTTTGGGTAACTGACGGAGAGCAGGAAACAACATTCGCCACTTAACCCTCAAAGGAAATCCTGGATTAAAACAATATTTACAGTTTCGGATACTGAGAATAACACTGGGGTTGACGTGTGAAAAAATGCTTGCGGGCACTTATGTTGACATGATGTATGCTGTATGCTAAGTCCTGAACCAAGACGGTTTCCTAAAGATGTAAAAGAAACTCATTCACCATTTGCCACGAAAAACAAACCAGAGGCATCTCAACTTCAGTGGTTGTGCATTCGGCAAGCAGTGGGCATCTGGTGGACAATAATTTATCAAGTAGTACGATTGAATCGACAGCCCTCTGCATAAATGTGATGTCAACAACTGAGGGGATCTTCATCCGTCTTTTATTTGCTGCATTGCGTGATTCGTGTAAACTGGGTCCCACACAGAATTATTTTTGTTCGTGGATGAATCACGCTTCGGGTAAGATTGGAGATGGCTTGGATTAACCACCATGGATACGTGAACAAGGGAACCAGAAACAAAACTGCCCATTGTTATCACGAACTTACTGAGGCCGTTTGATCCCATCCGAAAAAATGATCTTCTTATTCTTCTAACGAATTAGTATGCTGACTCTCATGCTAGTAAAATCATTGTAAACGAATGCTCACCTCAAATTCGTCTCAATGATGTCTAAGGTTGGCTTATTGCGTTATTTTTACAGCTTCTTTTCCTATGAATTTTCAAAATGATCCATTTATAAATGAATGAATGTTTAGGAAACTACTGAAGGAAATAACTGTTTTTTTATACAATGAGAACATTTGCATTTGCAGCGACAGAAAAGAATTTCGATTAATCTTTCACGTTCAGAGGAATCATTTTCTCTCTTACTAATGATACCCCAACATAATAGATATATCCTTATTGTTTAGGTAATACAATTGATTTACATACAAGCAGTTCATATTACCACGTTTTTGTGGTCTGCTTCGCTCAGTATCTGAATGTATTACACCTGGATATATCCACTCTTTGGCAGACACAGACAAGAAGTAGCGAGAAATTATCCCTAAACATCATATCAAAAGTGTGAAGTATGAAAACAGTGTAAAAACAAAATGTAGCATTATAACGTCTTATTTGTTTTTTAAAGTCACTGAATACAGGTTCGTTCATAATGAGTACTGTTGATGTAATATTGTAACTCTATCTATTTGGCGTACGACCTTATTCTCCTCTCGTCACACCAAACAGTGTACCTGGCTCCTCGGCATAAGATTGAAACGCACACGCACATCAGCGAGGGCAATCTATTCCGACTCCCGTAAATCAACAACGCAGTTCGTTCCGGAAGGCGCCATCGGTTTTGCCTGGATCCATGTTTCAATGATCAGCTGACTGATTGAGTGACTGAATGATTGATTGGACAACTGATACTTAATAGGCGCACTGCTGAACACAGTTTACCTCGGGGGCTATTCTTCCATTTCAAGCCCATCAACAGCTCAAGTTAGATACACCGTGAGACTGCCGGAAGAATACAGCTGGGTAGGTGCTTCGATGAATCCAGCTTGACATTTCAAGAAAAGGGTAACTAAGTAGATAGGTTGTATACGGATCTAGTCAATCGTTTTTATTTCCGCAATAGCGAAAACATTGACTATCTTCCTGTAATTGATGAAATGAGTAATATAAATTCACAGTTTACGATAATATATCTCTTACTGTTTCAAATTCCCTTTTGCTTCAAAACGACCGACTTCAAAACAAGTCAGTTAACTTTATCTCTGGATCATATGTGGACTTATTCTCAGCAGGTTTACTTACTGAACAACCAGAGTCCGGTTCTAGCCTGATTCCACAATGCGAGAATAGCACAGCTTTTCTTTTTCATGAATATGTCATACTTGTAAGATTCACCGTTACGGTGAACAATAGACGTAATGGAAAATGCAGTGAATAGGTCCATTGAGTGAATAAGCTTCTTTAAATTAAAAGTCATGTTCCTGTATAGCATATGCGAATTAGCTGACACCCAAAATGGCATTCTGTTATTTTGGCGTGTGTTCATCAATCCTCAATAATTAGTTACCCTCCACGTGCTTTAATGTCGTTCATCTGCCAATAAACGTATCCAGTAGTAGACGAGGAACACTGAACTGCCGACTAATCATCCTGAAACTGAATAACAGTGTCTTGTGTCCCCGCTCGAGCTGAACTCGCCTAAAGTTGTATCGTGCACACTGATACGTCGATCTGAGAGGCACATTGTCGACACCCTGAGTGCACGAAAGCATTAAAAATGGGCTCTATTTCTCACATTCTAATATACCTCGGTATGAAAACTATCGCTATGTTATATTTGTTACACAATATTATTTCGCGAAAATTCAACAGTATCTTGGCTTGAGCGTATCAGAACGCACTGGAAGCATCAAACTGACGTTTAACTCAGATAAGGAGTTTTCGTCATTGTGTGCCAGGCGGTTCTAAAGTAAGATTTCACCTGCCAGATATATCAACCCTAATCAGGCCGTCCACAATAGAATCTTCAGTCATCCTTGAATCACTGACTTTTGGTTACTTCAATCCAAATGGCTGTCAGAACATCAGACGAAAATGATCACCATGAGTATCCAAGCAGTGTGCAAAAGAATTGTCGCGTTTAAAAAGTTCAATCATTCTCACACAAAGTAGTTGTCTTTCTCAGTTAGTCGGATACAGCTGTTCTAATGAGTCCCTAAAACACGTAGGCCCAGTACTGTTTACGCACCGACTCACATAATCACCTTCGCGAGCAAGTTTCGATAGTTTTCATGTCTACGGAACCGAGTGACGCTGACACATACTTAGTATTTGACGTTTTCTTGTATAAACTGGGTAAACCAAGGAAAATGTTCAGGGCTACCTTCATACAATCCGAGTGATCTAAACTTCCATTGCACAGGCTCATCAAACCATTGCTTGATCCCCGTCACTTTTTCTGGCAAGATAAATTTCAAGAATTGTTTATCGGAGCAGGCTAACCAGCTGAATTTACGGCGAGCCTATTCTTCTATGTTCTGCCCAAAGGCCCACAGATTCCGTTTAACTATTCACATCTAGATGAAAGCAGCGGACACTGTGTATACTTAAAAGTAAAAAACTCTTAATAAGGGATTTCAGCTAATATTACAGATACACCATTTGGAGTCAGCCAACTTGTTGTGAAGAGAATCTTCAATTGACAATTAACTGATCTAAGCTCGTACTGACATTCATTGCGCCGTCGTCTTGACAGTGGGGTAAACAAAACCGATAATCCTAACCACACCATTTGCCGTACTTGAAACCGGGCACGATCTGTTTTAACCACATTGTTGTTTTCTCCAATAGTTAGGTCAACCGTACATCGACGATTTGTCATTTGTGTTTGAAACAATCAAAATTAAAAGTCTGAGAAACGATTAGGCATTCACGGTCCAATAATGACGAATAAAAGTTTTCTGAACATGTCACATTTTGATATTCTAATCAAGCACGCAACACACGGATCTAATTGTACCTTGTTCTACATCACGTGATTGTATCATTAAACGACTGATGACATTTTGCGTTCCAAAGGCTTCATTAATTTTGTGGTAAGTGTACAGTGCTTCAACAATAACTTGATCAACTTCACTTGCGGTAAAACTTTCTGTCCCCAACAGATTAGAGACCGTTGCAATATTGCACAATCTGTTTCCTGAATCATTTAGCCTAACCTCAACTAGTGCTAACTGTTTTAAAAAGGATTGGTATGTAGATTCCCAATAAGGGAGAGAGGAAACAGCTTGACACTTGGTCAGATTAGACCCAATTTGGCGCAGATTGCTTCCTATTGGCACGGAATGTATCTTCGTCAAGTGATGGCTATTTCCTTCTTAAGTGATGAAAACCACCAGCTTCTGTCCAATTGGTCATCTGGGAATGAATTCTAGCGATCGAATTCAGAATTTATTTCTAACAGATTACTCGTGATTCATGATCCATGAGTGTTTTGTGTTAATTTCGGGTTTGCTATACTGCTTCATCTTACCATTTGTAATACCCTTGATCCGGTTTATATTTTTTAGCTTTTCAGCTCACCAGTGATAATTGATAGGTATGTTTTTCACCGCAGGGAGGAAAAATATTTTTCGGTGCATCTTCACTTGGTATAATCAGTGGTTATCATGGTTTTGAGCATATTATTTGCTTAATTCTGTCCAGGGAACTCGAAATTGAGTTGGCAAAGGTATCTCGGTAAACCGCAATGAACTCTATGACTGATATAGCCCTTTTACTTATGCACTTAAAACAGTCGGCCGATGATCACATTAAAACCTAAACTTTTCATCCACCCCGTCCAACAGCTTGTATCAAGGAGTGTTTGCGAAATATTAGGAATTCTGAAGTGTATTTTTTGCTTCAATTTTACGTCTAAAAAATTCTGAACTCAGCCCCGTCTTGTAATACTTTCTTTTCACCTTCAACTTATTGTACGCAACTGGTTGCATATGCGATGCATTCTCAACTGAACTCCTCGAAATCTGGGCAAATATTTTTATTTCGTAATTTGTCCGTTGCATCAAGACAAGGAGCATGTGGCGTATTTCCTGCTTCACTTCTATCAACCGGATTACCACTATCAATGCAGTTGATGGTTAAAACATACATATAGAATGAGTTGAATTTGGCCGTATTTGAGGCGATTGTGAATATAAACCTTAGTTTCCCATATCATTCACGGCCATCTATTTTGCCACCAAGTACAGGGCATAGAACTCAGGTTTGACCAAAACTAACCATCGTGAAAAGCAGTAGTCTGAATGCTTGCAAATTCATTCGTAGGGTTACCAGTGTCTCCTGGACGCCGAGTGGGGAACAGTCGAGGTATATATGCGTAAAATGTTAGCCACCAAAACTCTCCCATACTTTGTGTATCACTGATGTATTAAACTACATATCGTATCAATCTTTCACAAGCCAGAGAATTTCTTTCTGCTACAGGAAACTCACATTCAACTCATAATTACTTGCGACTGACCAAATTCATATACCCACCTCACGCACATTCCCCAGTTCATCTCTAGCATATGCTTGAAGTGATTTGTCGAGGAAGTTGAAGCCTGAAGGATAATTAGTTCAAATTGAGAGTAGTTCATCCCATACTACTAGTTAAAAAATAACCAAATTTAACAGGGATCAAAAATTAGGCATATTTGGTTCGATTGGATGATTTAATTTGGCGTGGAGCATTTGAATGGAGCTAACAGATAGTGCATTCTTTCCGTAAGTTGTTGTCGCACCAAAACAATGAAATCACTACCAGAGAAGATGACATCTGACCAAACGAACACTGGTAATTTGGGTCAAAAATTGTGTGCCTTAGTTGGCACATTGGTAGCACAAACATCTTAGATGCCAGGGGTCTAGAGCTTGGACGGTATACACGCGGTACTGATAACCTCCAATGAGGAANGTACGGATCAACGGAAAGCATTGTGCGCAAGAACGGTGAGTGATCATTTCAAATCAGTTGAGAACTTCGTTTGGGGATGAAAAAGCGTTTCTTATTCAGAAAACAAAGCAGCATCAAAAACGTATCCTTTCGTAGCTCATAATTTCATCGGTGTTTTACCTCACTTTATATTGAATTTTCCTTCTTACTGGCTGAGAAGTATGTTAAACAGCTTTAAACTCTAAATAAAAGTGCAGTCCAAACATGCCAACATGTAGCACATTCATCTCTACCGTTATCGCATACAATTTGGCATCTTTTGTATTCTTGATGTCAACGGTTCTCCATTCTCCTTCCCGCGACCAAAGCTCTTAATGATTCAATTAGAAGGAACAACAATATATCAGAGGGTGAAACATGTTTTCCCGTACAAAGTAACTTACCCCGATTTGATGGTTTATGCTCTTCCCCGGCTCATAGGAGTTAAAAAGTTAAAAAACAACTTGCCTAAGTGAAAAGTTTTATTTATGCATGAGAGTAAATGGGATGTAGTTAAAACAATGATCAATTAATTATTGCTGTCGGTAGGAGATTGAAATTGGATAAACGATTCCGTTAAGGAGTAGTTAATACAAATGATTAAACCTCCGCTGAATAACGTTTGTCGTTAGAATCACAGTTTACAAATAAACCGTCCAACATACCCCTTCCTACTTACTGTACCAATAAATAAATACCAATTTTATCAACTCAAACTGCACTGGTTGTTGTACTCAATTGAAAGAATCCTTGATTGATTTATAAGTTAATACTGGCAGTGATATGTGCACAGGGATAACGATTTAGAGTTTGCTAGTTGTTTTCTTTCACTAACCTTTCTGTTCACCAGATTTATAAGGTTTCTGATGGTATTCTTGCTATCTGGATTGGCTGATTAGATTACTGAAATCGTTCTTTCTCATCTTCCACGCTACCATATACGCTTCCCAGATATTGAGATTTTGCTATCCTCTTAAAAGAGAAATCTGTGAAGTGATCAATATATTCAGCCTAGTTTTCATCACTCTTTACATCCCTGTGCATCTTCGGGAAACATATTGTGATAGTAGTGATGATGGTGATTGTGAGGAGGATGATCATAATGGTGATAATCATGATAATCATGATGGTAACAATGATGACTCAATTCGTTTCATTTTTCATAGATTCTGCTTGTGCCTAATATGTAAGCCACATTGCAACACAAACTCGTTCATAAAGAGATTGTTCTCAGGCAGGGAACGGAGACGAACCCTCATCAAAAAGCTATGTTACCTCTGGGATGATATGCTACAATAGATTTACGTTTACTAATAGTACTTATAAACACTTTTGCTTCCTTTTTATTTATTCTTGGGGTTTGTAAATGTTCACTATACTTTCGGGAAGAAGGCCGTGACCATACAAACGCAAAATTAGTAAATAGCCAAACAGAATGGATAGATGGTGTTGGCTGGATTCGAACTCAGGAGGACTTTACTTCAATGATCCTAGCCATTACAGCATCACCGCCTAAAATTCAGTCATCAACTAGGTACTAGACTAACTGTCCGAACTCAGTTGACTCATTTGAAACCTCAGTTTAGTCGTGCCAACCGGGGATTTGTTTTACTATGTTATGGTTAGTATCAACTTTGGACTCTATTCTCGATGAACCGTGATATGGTGCTCCGGGTCAACGGATAAGCTCACTGAAATCAATCCAGTGAAGGGCATTATTTCAACCTTGCTTTAATATTAAATAACATGTTTCGTGAATTGCAAGTTAGTTTTCTAATGTTTCCATATAATTCCTTTGATCACTGATTAAGTCCACAAACCCCATTACTTCCTCAGATTTTTCTGATTTAGTTGTTTAGTGATCGATAAAATGTGGCAATTCAATTAGTTCTCTGTTTAACACATTTCCATCGCAGTACCGATAACTTGTGCAGTGAGTACTGTGAGGTACTACTGACACTTGTGAACAGTTTGTACACACCAAGTAGCGGTTACTGGATTCTCACGTAATTCATGAGTAAAATAAATGATTAACTATTGCAAATATAGAAGAGGTAAACAGACTCTCAAACTGGCAATCACCGATGAGGAGAAAATCACGGAAATACTAACAAGTTTTTGCACCTCATCTTTTTGTTTGATAGAAATGTACTCTCCCACTGGCACGTGTGGCTCACTTTTAGCACCTTCGATTTCGCTGGGTCGGCCGTACTTCTAGTACCGCATCAGTATGCACCAGTGTTTTGGAGTTCATTTCACCCCTAGAAAGGTAGTCCTTGACTTCTAAAGTGGAGTGTAAGGCAATGTTGACTTCGATAACCGTAAGGGTTTAAGTCTAACGAAATTGCCTAACTGATCAAATGTAAAGATATTTCGTTGCTGACAATCGATATATTTTCCCCCCCTTATGCGCTCTATTTGCTTAAACTGCAAAAGGCTTACACAAGATTGTATTTCAAAATGAGAAAACCTCTGGTCGGCCTCCCGGTAGCCGTTTAAGTAGTATGATTGCGTTCTACCTGTGAGGTTACTGGTTCGATCCCCAGTTGGGTTGATAGATTAGCACTGCTGATGAGACCCAAAAAGGTCAAAAAATATGTCCATTGCTTCCTAGCTTTTCAGCTCATGCCTCATGTACACGACGAATTCATCATCTAATTTCTTATTCCCTTGCTCGGGATAGATACGAACCAATTGTGGCCGCAACAGAGGGACACACTGTTGTGATGAACCCCGTAACCGAACATAAGTAAAACACAACACATCGAATAACGTCCCAGCAGGGTTTTGCAGACAACTGATCGAGAATATATGAATCAATTGACAGTAGCGCAGGAAGTTCAAATGCATTCCACTTATAGAACACCAGATTGAATTGTGATTGTGGACTTGGGGTTCAAGAAAAATGCAGAACAAATTTAGTAACTAATAAGAAGAGGTGGATATATACATGCGCAGTAAAAAGACCTGTGGTCTAAACTGTCGACAACGACTAATTTTCCGAGTGTTTACAAGGAGTCACTGTTCAATTAATGCAAATACAATCGGTAGTTACGAAATACGGTGATCCTTGGACAGATCTACAGGAAAGTGGTTAGATATTTCGCTGTCGACTAATGTCTTCATTTCATAATGTCTCAAATGCATGATTGGGCTTCTTACAATTATTAACTCCCCTGGGCAATTTAGGAACAGACAATCCAACTTTTACTTACATACGGTTGAGAAAGCTAGGTAGGGGTTGAATAACAAAAGTGAAATTAAACATCTGGTATTTTTGAATTCAGTCGTGCGACCAACAAATACGGAGTTGTGTGCAAACGGCATTGTTCACTGTGATGAACTGCTCGTTTATCAATAATCTGTGTATCCTTCTGAGTTCCTTAATCTGTTATTGTCCAACCTTTTATTGTGCTGTATTGTATCGTAATGTCTTGTGCAAGCAACTATGACCACATTTTACTCAAAACCTTACAGTGAGATGACAAAGTGAAAAAAGTCATATACAATGATTATCAAACTCAAACAAAATATCACCTCTGTAGTCCTAAAATTAGTCCATTTCAAATATCCATCCTATCGGTTGAAATACGAGTCAAACGGGCTGCTGCTGATTCGCGATGTCCATTTATGTTGGAGGATAAGCAGCGATAACTGGATCGGGTTGAAGTGTTGGAACGGGATTAAGCGGATACCTGGGGTCCTTGAGTTTCTTATGGGCGAAAGTCTCAAATGAAGTAATATGAAAATTACACAATTTTGTTATTAGGGTGTTTATGGGAATCGGAGAAATACGGTTAATAATTCACGGACCGCTGCGAAATGTAGTGACATTCTTTTTAAGTAAACCAGGGAAATAAGGGTGAACAATAAAATATGATTGGAAAAATGCATTGACCAACAATAGAACATATAGTTGAGTGCTTCACTCTAACGTTTCGTATTTTGTGTTTCCAAAAGAACAAGTGACTCAGTCTACCAACACAGGCTAGCACATGAGCGGACCAGTGTAGATTGTTCTCTATGATGACTTCTAGGTGTTTGGCAGTGTGAGTTCTGAGGATGGGGAAGGAATTGATGACGCAGGGTTCCAGGGGATACTTAGATCGGGGAAGACTAAAACCGCATTCGGAGCATTTAGAAGTATTCAGCTGCAGACCAGATTCTTTCGAGGATAAATACACTTGTAATAAACTGTCAGAAATGATTCTGTCAGATTAGTTTGAAATGGTTTGAAATAAGACCACTTCATCAGCATATTTAAATGTTTTGACTGGTGGGATATAGTCCAAGTCACTGATGAAAGTTAAAAGTTAGTATGGAGAACGTACAGTATTCTGCATGACCTTAAAATTATTCATTAACGGTTTTGAAATAGTACCGCTTACTTTTGTTCTTTTAATCCTTCATTTGAAATAGTCTTTCAAACACTACAAAAAAATCATTGGAGCAATTGAATGAATGTACCTTTCGGATTAGAAGAGATTATGGAACGGAATCAGAAGCGGAAGAATAATTAAGGAAAACAAAACAAGTGGATTTGGTGGAATCATCTAAAGATTCGCAAATAAAGTAAATCATTGAAGAGATAGCATCCAAAAGACATCTATTTGGATTGTTAAACAAACTGAAGGGGATCATGAGGAACATTGATACCAGACTGTAACAGAGTGAGAATCGTACGCTCGGCCAGTGCAGAAAAAGTGATGGTGATGGGACTATGGCTTTTAGATTAAATACTAGATGTAGGAATGGGAGCAATGATTAACGGTCTCCAGGAATCAGGGATTAAACATGTGCAGCCGGGGATATTGATAAGAGACTCGAAAAGTGAATCAGTGCCATGTTCAAGCATAAACGAAGATAGACTATCTGGGTCAACTGAACTCGTGATTTTTATAGTTTCTAGTTGAGAGACATTCTCCTGGGTGAGTGGGTCTACGGTAGATGAGCAATCTGTATGGTATGGAGACAGATCATTCGAGGGATAAAACAATGCAGCATTGAGGCTGTTCACGTCAATAGTTTTGTCCGTCGACCGTTTGTTTAATCCGCAAAGCAACCTGATCTCTTTGCCACAATCGTCTCCAGCTACCTCCTGCTCCCAGAACTTGCTTTGCGAATGAAGCATTCAGTCTTTTGATCTCAACCCTGACTTGCAAAGTAAGCTGTTTGACAGTGGCAGTTTGAAGCATCCTGAACGCTTGTTCTATTTGTCTGCGAGCTTTTAGCTGCGGAAAGCATACTCTGCTCGTGTGAAGAAAACCGTTTCCATAGGAAAACACTACTTGAAATTTGCATTGGCTGTTTCTATAAGATGTTCAATAGATCAGAGAGATTGTTAAACAGAAAATCATGGGGAGATGATAGCAAGACATTTTTCAGAAAAAGGGGCATGTTGGCCAAAAGATTCCTAATTTTTATGTTCATTTGTTTAACTTGAATAAAAGCGTGATATGCCAACCGAGAGTTAACTTTTTACCTAAGGCATAGGAGACAGTAATCGCTAGTGGTGATGGGCGCCTTTAGTTTAACAAAGAAAATATTAACATGACATTTTCTAATACATCTCCTCTGGTGGGTGTTAGACAAAGGTCTGTTAGGCTGAAAGACAGTAAAGTTTGGGTTGATGCATGATTAAAATCACTAAAAACTAAAATTTAATTATCATCAACCCTGCGAGCAATGAAATAAATAATTGCATCATAAGAGGAGTTGATTTCGGTTTGTCAGCAAAAGTATGCTATGTAGAAATTACCAGAGACGTGCAATAATTGTGTTCCGAAAAAGAGAGAACTTAGGTCGATATAAAAGAGTGAGACAGTCAACACCATTACAAGACAAAGTAATCAATGTTTTGGACTTGTCGTATCCACTTCACCAAATTTCAAAGTTAAACTTTGAATGTGCGGTTTTTTCATAAGTAATCTTACTAGGTCAACCAGAGTGAGACTGCGTGTCAGTATAATCCCTTTCTCTTTTGAGCACAGTAATCAGAACGGTAGACGTGTTAAATTTCGGACTGCTAAGTGCCAGCTGCATTATTTCAAATTTGAAAGTTTTTATCATATGAGAGGTTTAAATGAAAAATAACCATTGTGGAATGGATTTTGGCTTAAGGCCCTGAACTTTCTCAGAAAACCTGATGTGGTGATCAATATTCGATACTTACATTCACGTTTTCTTAATTATTCAAGAGGCCTGAATTGGTTCCACCTCTACATGACTGAAATCACAATTTCGAAAGTGTCCACGGAAATAATTTTGACAACTCGCCTAAACAGGTAGAGTGGATTTAAGCACGGGAAGCAAAGACGATGAAAAAACAAATGAAGATTCCATGAAAGTGCCTTATTTGTTTGTATGGCCCGTTATATTTGAATATCTATGAAAGGGATTATTTCCGAGTCAAACAGACCGACTGAAAATCACCGCACAGGTGATTTCTCCAGACGATAATTTGAATGGTAGCAAGTCGACTACTGCGTTTGTTTAAGTGGTGTGGTTATGACTGACAATTTACGTTACACGGAATATCAACGATTGAACGACCGCACTCCAACGTTAAACGAGAATGCGATAAGAAACCGCTTACCGTCTTTCTGTTATTCTATGTTCATGTACGTAATTTCCCGCTTAGGTTCTGCCGCATATGAATAAGTTATTCGGTACTGCGACGTCCCAAGACAACCGTACGCTGAAGCCATTTGTCCCAAATTCGTTCCGGCCCAAAAGAGTATTCCATGTCATGAATTACAGCAGTCCATTCGTGCTTTTTCCATCAACTAAAATGTATGATGCAGTGGTAATACTAACAATATGTGATTTATTCGGTTTATGAGATATACCGATAAAATAACTTATGAAGTTGTAAATTGCACAACATGATGAGACATGTCATTGTTGTGTTTGAGGCAATAATGATAATGAGCACACTGCATACAAACATTCCCGAAAACTATACATAGCAACTCTGGAATAGAGCAGAGTTTTCATCGAGTCAACGTATAATCCGCAAAACTTCAAAAACTCGGGAATCTCATTTTCGTGTACCTCCATTTGTAGCACATCACCTTATCTGCCTGGTGCCATTGTATAATATTCACGCATGTTAGGCAGAAAGATATAAATCTATAAAGAGATTTTTTGTTCAATGAGTAATGGGGTTTTCTTCTTACTGGGGTTGAGAATAAACAGCGCCAAACCATTGTAGTGTTCCTACACCTTAGCGTCCTCTTGAATAGCAGCCGCACTTCCATTATCGAAAACATTGCCATACCCTCGTGATATACCAACGCAGAAAGTGTACAATTGCTGCAAAAATCGAGAGTTAAACCATGCATGGAATTTACTGTTTAAATATAAAAGACAGAGATGAAACTAGTTGTATACCAGAAAAAATGGAAAAGTATCTTTCAATGGATTCCTTCCAGATAAAACGAATCCGCGATAACGCTTCTTTTCCTTCTTTCAAACAGAGATAGGCACAATAACCCCATTAGAAATATTCACAAATCGAGCGGTGGATGCTTATAACTTGTATTTATGTTTCAGCAGTGTCTTTTCTTTGTTCTGAAAGATCCTTCAAAGGGTTACTGCGATAGCGCAACCCACAAATTTATTTAGCCCCGACTTTGTCCACTCTATGGATTGATATATTTTCATTAACGAATTTTCGCTTTTATTTTGTTAACTACTCACGAGTTGTACAGATTTAAAATTATGTCGCAATGATTATTGGGACGGTCCAGAATTTTCCAAGTGAAACTGTGATGTTTTTCCTTTTAGTTAGTGGACAGCAAGACGGTCATATGGTACTATAGTTGACAGCAATCTATGAAATATTGGTTTGATAAAGAGTTGGGAATAGGGATAGGAAACAAATTTAAAAAGTGGATTTTTTTGGATCACCAGTAAACAGAATGGGCGACTCACAATAACCGGATTACGGTGAACACTCAAAATTCATTTCCCTCGGAGTCGAACTCAAACTTCATGTATTTAAAGCGAATGATTTTAAACGACTGACACTTTTTTTGGATCATATTCACATACTTTAAATATAACGCTCAGAGAATCGTCATATTTTTCGGATTTTCCCGATTAGACTTGAGTGTGACAGTTTATTATCTGTCATCTGCCTTCAAATAAAGACTGAATATTTTTTTGTGTGCATAGTGTGATCATCAAATGTTGGTCACAGATCGGTGACGGAAAAATTTACTAACCCATTTTATCCTCGGATGCCAAGCCGTGGTAAATCAAATACCTACGATAGATTTCTATGACTGATGTCATAATTCAAATAGCTACGTCTGTCTGTTTCGAACCTGTGATCTCATGTGAAAAGTAACCCAGACAACATTTGGCAAAGTTCCTTCAGATCGGGCATTTATGCTTGACTTTGGTTGGATGATTATCAACCGTTTGATTGCATTGATCATTCTTCAGAAATCCTATTCCCCGTCGACTCCATTGTCATAAAAAATATCAGTCCAGTATTGAACACGTTGTTGCTCACCACGAGTTTATTAATCGACCGCGTTTGCATGAAAGACGTCATTTTAAACACTGTATCCACTAACTCACATCTTAGATGACAAAGTTACCAAAAAACTCTGTGCTACCGTATTCCGCCGTCCCTTGATCCATCGCTTCATACCACTTTTCTTTCATCAAATTATCCTTAAACACGGTAAAACCATACTCACTGGTTGTAAAGTATTCAATTTAGACCACTATTAGACAATGCAAACACACAAACGCAACTAACCACTCGATATTTCAGTTTGAATTCTTCGTACAACTCTCGCAAATTATCAGGCTTTTTAAAGCCCAATTTCTAAGAGAATTTAATCGAGAATTTAATCTTCATTTCAAAAAGTATTTTGAAATTTTTTTTCAAACGACTTGTCAAGTTAGGAAGTTCGCGACAAGGTGTATAACTTTCTGTGGTTTTCCTTAAAATCTTATTAGCCTGCAAATTTCATTCTAACCAATACGAGAAAACGGAAACCCACTGTTGACCAAATTTGACCGGCCCAATCTGCTTACAAGGTCAGTGGTTTTATACTCACCGTTGGTAAAATTTTTGGAGTACAATAAGATTGTGTAACAAAGAAATATCCATAACTTAACAGAAACTGACGTAACACTTTTCGTGTAGTATTTGGTATTATCATATGATATCTTGACCACAGTATTGTGACATGGTCGTTTTGGTTCATACATGCAAAAAACTCATATCATGAAAACTTGAAGGTTTTGTGTCTGTCAGTCGTTTCTCTAACGATTACAGCCAAAACGCAATTGCAAACGTGGGAGAGTTTATTGGTGGGGCCGAAAAGTGTGTACAGACTAATAGAGAATCATGGTCCATGTAAACGGTTTCGCACAGTCTAGGCTTTTCCGGAACGGAAAAATACGGAATAACCAATGGAGGGAATGGAAATTCAGAATGTTTGATCTGTCCGTGGTTCCGCGGTTCCCACAAATCCAGTAGCATCGAGAAAACAGTGGCACTATCTCATGGTCGCGATTAGTGTCAATCCATTTCGACTTGACACCATAAGAATCTTCCGGAGACATTGAGATTTGATTTAGNGATTTAGAAAATGGAGAAAAATTGTGGTAATGCCGGCGACCAAGTAAGAACAAATATTCCTGAGGATTACTGATTTAATATCGATTAAACATGTGTGTAACAATTCATGCAGCATGTGTATACTTCGGTATCACGGTTTTAGGCATTTGTTTTCATAAAGCCGATATGAACATAACCGAGAGAAACCCACTCCCAGCGTTCTAGGTCATTCCTTCTATATACAACCTCAACGAGTTCAGGGAATTATTCGGCTATTTCCGCAACGTGTTGGCAAGGTAGCTCAGGTCCAGGAAATCAGTCGATCCCGGGTGGGCTTTAACTGTGAGTTTCCAGCAGCTCCATGTCAAGTTAATAAGCACAGGTCAATTCATCACCTTGCGCAGAATGCAACGGTTTTCCCAGTTCTTCTCACTGCGGAGCCTATGAAATACAGAAATTGTGTAGCACTTACTGAATGCAATTGTTCTTATCATCCGGCTTTCTTTCTTCTAATATCCTTAAATCTATAGCATCATTATTCATCATAATTAGAATGGTTGGTGGCTAAAGAGCGTATAAAAGATGATCACAGATGCACTACCTCTATATTTTCTTGAAAAAATATGGTAAAAGGTAAGAGTTTACCGAAAATAGGAACCATAACAGCCGGAGGAAAGTCTGGAATTAAGGGTCTCACAAATTGAAACTACTTTACCATCTACAGTCAAATTAAATCGAAGGGCTAGAGATATTCAAGTAAATAAGTGAATTCTGAATGCCACAATGGCGAAGACTCAGCCGTTCTCGAGACTGGCTCATAAACACGAAACTTGGTGTTCAGGATTAAAGAAGGCAACAACCACTACCACCAAGATGGATGTGTATCATCTCGATTCAACTCCCTGAATCCGATCAAGGTGATTCGTCAAAGCATTCGGTTGTAGCAGTGACAGATAGGAATGCCGTCATAAAAAATTAGGTGTGATACCAATTTCAGACTGGTTGAGTGTTTGTAAGAAATTGTTACATTTTGACACATGCTTACTGCAAACTAAAGATTAACAAATGTCCATTGTTATGGACGAGTTGCTTCATGCAAAAGGAGCACCATTTTTACATCAAACTTTCGGTAGTTCAGTTTGTCCTGACTTATTCCAGTCGGTTAATGTCAAGCTTTTACATGAAAACGAAAGCCCCGATGATGCTACGCGGTTTTTGAATGCATTTGTCATTCATATGACTCTAACGTTCCTCACCACTGATAATTAATTTTTTGCATTTGCATTGTATAAAAAGTGTAAGCTTGCAGACCTACGTTCCGGTTGAAAATGTATACTGGTCATCACACCGAACCAAATGTACAATTTTATATAGCATGCAGCGTGAACAATGTCGAAGAAGTTTTGTTTTATGTGCACAAATTCTGACGTCATTCTCTAATGACCTGTTACTTATTGGTTAGGAGTCGGGTGAGGTGGGGTACAGGAAATTCTTATGAATATGAATACGCGGAGGCAGATGCAGAAAGAGAAGGAACCAGTGATCAGATGGAAACTAAAAGACAATAAATCAGCCCGCAGTGGATGATGAAGTTCGTCTAGAACCTTATTGGTAAATATAATACAGGAGTTGGTATGACTATTAGTGAGTTATTGAATAATGGATTCATTGAGATCAATGATACGCCACTGAGTATCACTGAACCATGACGAATGGTTTTGAATTCTTGTTATTAAAGGCCAGGAAATACTACAGGCGAGGAATAGAGTGGAACTAGCAAAATGCATTGGTGAATGGAGTTTGAACTTACTCGGTGGTGTACAGCTGAAAAGAGAGGCGTCTCAGTTGCTCTATATAATTGTAAATTTGTTTGGACCTCCGGCGACTACTGTCAGTGGTAACATTCAGGTACATGACAGTTACCGAAAACAGTAGCAGAGTCCGTTGAAAATGAAGAGCGGGAAAACTAGGCACTGATATTTGTTAAGACTGAGACTAGCTTGGTTAAATTATGGATAGATTTTCAGTAAAGCCATTAAATTCCAAAGAATAGGAAGACAAATGTCTTCTCCAGTATAATTTTTGATGTGTGCAAACTACTAACTAAAGCAAAAAATAGATATTGAGATCGAACATCACCCTGAAGCAAAACAGAATTATTGACTAGGGGGTTTGACGTCATCCTCCATAATTTGGTGTACTGTGTGTTCTCTGTGAAATAGTCAGAAATCGATAACAGTGGCTGTCTCGGAGAGTCAGAAGACTGGAGTTTGAAACGTAGAAAAAAATCGAGAGACGGAGTCAAAGGTATAAAAATAGTCAAGAAACACACAACAGACAGACTTGGATGAATAGCTTAGTGAGTTACTGATGAGGTAGATAAGACTGGACTTCTGTGTAAATCTGCTGCGTTTTTATGCAAACAGGAAGAAGTCATGGGGAATTGTGCTAACTTATTGCAAGCGACTCGGAATGGTCTTTTCAGTCAAATTTAGGGCTACAGAGGTCAGCACAATAGAAGGAAACCGTTGGGTAAGAATTGTTGAGAACGATGTCTTTTGATTGAAAGAATCAAAAATTGACCGCGAAGACAGAGATGCATTAATAAGGTATGTCACTGCATTGGCTGAGGAGCCTGACCCAAATTTGATAATTGCTAAAAAGAGGCCACCAGGGCCTTCAGGCGGAGATGCTTTACATGACCGAAGAAGCTTAAGTATTTCAGCATCGGGAAATGCCACTGGATTGGTCTCATTGCATAAAAAGCAGGGAATCAAGCGCTCGATTCACTGATGGATGATGGCGGCGTTTGGATTGTTGACATCCATTGGAGTATTTGAGTGTCTTCTGTTCTGACCAGGGAGAATACGAATGCTTTCCATAAAAGACTAGTATTCTATGTTCTCAGAATCCGGGCAGCGAAGTTCGCTTCATATGTGTTATCTCAGGCCTGATGATTTCGATTAGTGCTTTACAACTGATGCATGAAGCAATTCGCAAACTCTTTGAACCTTATCAGAGCTTTCAAAACGGTGATCTAATTTTCTCATTGCAGACAAACAGAGTCATCTTGGAGAAACACAGGTGAAAGATTGGTTTTGTCGTTTTCGTTAAAACTCTAACAAATTTAAAAGGTGTTGGACAAGAATGAAATCAAGACCAAACAATCACTATAGAATGGTTGGGAAAAGAGAGATGCGGCTGGGTGAGAAGCTCCTTAAATGAAACTTTTATCCGATATGTCTGTTTTCATTATTTCTCAATGGTTGCAAGATAGAATTTATATTGTTCAGCTGTGCACTTTGTCAAATCCGTCTACATGGTATCCAGGTTCGTTTAGTTCGTTTTTCATGATGTCAGTTTCCTGACCGACACACTGCACTCGACCAACCTAGATCGGAAAGCACACTCGCAGATCGGTACCGAAATCAATCGAACACACCTTTGGCAACTAATATTTTAATACTGCAGAATCAGATGTCTCATGGGTTATCCAATTTAACTTGGTCCCATGAATCTCAGTTCATATACTTAGCGTTCTTAGACTCAAATTGACTCACATTTATCTGTCTATCCTCAAACGTCCCTTCTCATCAACCTCAACATTAAAAGGATTGAAAATCCTTTCGGGTTCAGCAGCTTTAGTTGTATTTCGCCAATCATCAGTGGATCTCCAATACACCTGGTTGTCTTATTTCATAATTTGGGTTAATTGTTCACGTATTGAGGTTTTAATCGTTTTTGTCCTGATAACCGACTCAATCTAACACAAAATCGACCATTTCTGTGCAGTTAGACCTTTTGCATTCCGATGTTTGGATCAGTGAAGAACGGATTCCCCTGAGCATCATCATTATTCCGAGGAGAAATCTAGTTCGGACTGCCAAGGAGTGCCAACAGTTGTTTAGTCTCAGAAGAAATTCATCAGTTGGCCGAACTCGAATCGCAAAGCAATGTATGAGGTCTGTGCAAGTTGAATAGGTTGACCCAAATATAGCAGGTTGAAAGTTGGCATTTGCTTTACGTTCCACTGCTGCAAACCTCCGTTTCCAGCGTACATGTTTACCTAAAATGTAAGCAGGTCAGCTTATACAAATTATACAAATACAAAAAGTGTAATATAAAAGGTAGTCCTAAGTTAGTGCAGTCAAGCCAACAGTGGCCTTCCTCATCTCCCCCTTGAATCTCATTCATCGCGGTTCACATCCAAAATATTGGAGCAGATCGAATAAGTACGCATCGGAAAACTGCTCACTCGTTCTCTCTTTCCTGAAACTGCTGCATTCCTCATCTGTGTTCCCATCGTTGTAAGTCTCGATTTTGTTGTATTGCATTCAAGAGCTTGTATTGAACTATCCGATCACGGTACCAGCAAGTTCTACAGTGGAAACTGAGATTGGAAAACGTCTATTCTTCTTATTTTTTTCAAACGTAGCTTCGCGTGAGCTACTGTCTGCATATGCGTGGTGAGTCAATCCTAAGCGCTAGTCCTAATCAGCTAAGCGCCTACGCGTTCCAGCTTCTGGTCATTGGGCCATGGACCATCAATCAACAGTCATACAGTTCAAACAGAAATTGTTGAACTCGAAGAACGAGAACGGTGATTGGCTGATATTCGTTTGACCAATGATATTTCTATTCGCATAATATATAGTTCCAATGATTTCTTTCAATAAAAGAACCGCTAGTTCTGTGATCTTTTTCCTGCGTCTCAGTAGCGGGAGATTTCAGTGTACAAGTGCCAGTGCATTCAGTATTTTAGTTACGTCCGTGATTCGTGATTCATAATCCGTACCTACTGCGATTACTACATTATGTCTTACACTATCGGCTTGGATACAATTCTTTACTTCGAATGGGCCGAACTGAGTTCAATCCGCTTTATTCATCTGTGCAAGGCGAACTGCCCTTAGCATGCTACGCTCCACACACACGCACGCACACACAGAATATCTAGAATAATGCTCCATAAAATGTACTTGAAGGAATTATGTATCATGAATGCTTTTCCGATCAAAGCACAGGCGGGTAGTGTGATTTAAATCTGGATTTAAACTCGACAGTCACAAGAAATGCATCACGGTCAATAATATTATGAATTGGTTAAGGAGAACAGTAGTTCCCCACGCAAACTCAGATATGGGAACAAGGAAGAGTGTCAACGATATTCAGTGATTGAGAAAAGATATCTGAGTTACAGTGCTCTGTTAGTTTCACATCGTCTTGTCTCTCTGACCCGTGAACCCACAGTTGAATTCCTCTATGACACAATGGATAATTTACCACGATTTCCGAAAATTATAATCCCTTAACGTGAAACCAGAATGTCTGATCACCTGTTCGTAACGTTTGTAATTTTTTTGTTATCATTTGGTGTTTATCGGTGTGATGATCGCACTTCCGCTGTGCAACGCCCAAGTTCACTGGGGATTCTAAAGACTCGAACCGAGCAGCTCATGCTAACTTGGCAGGCCACTGCTACTGGTTGCAGCCGATCCACCCGACCGATCGATAAAGGAACCTGATCGGTGGTGTGCTTGTCAACCCGCATGCTGATGTATTGTTGTTTGGTCACCAACCTGGGCCGAACTGAATGGCAACTTCGACTGAGAGTGACAGAATATGTCCCAAGTTGTGTGAACACCTTTACCAACCAGTAGGAAGCAGGTCAAAGCTCACCCATCAGATAATCGCCAAACTCGTCCGTCACACACCCCTTGCTTGAGACAAAGCATTGGTTCAATCGAAAAACTGCGTTCTCAGAGATCCTGTGCAACAGTACTTCACGCTTACTTGAGATTGCTGAAGCAATTACAAATCAAAATGGAAGTCTGTTTTGTGCAAGTAAAAGGAGTTTATTCGTTACCCAGACATTGTTTAATTAAAAACTATTACCATTGTGAACTGCTTATTGGTAATTTTATCTTTGCGGTAGGATCACTTATATTATATAATCTGTTGTACGCAACTGACTACATACTGCGAAATACACCCGGTTTTAACCACCAAACAAACAAACAATTCACATTTGATTCATTTACTTGCGATTAGTGGTGTGGGTTAATCGACATTGGTTTAAACTGACCTTCCTTCAAACTTTGCCTTCATGCAAAATCCTCAGTTCTTCTATTCAATCATACATTCAGAAGCTCTAGGCTCCAGGTTTGTTCTTACTAGATCACATCAGCAGTGCATATCCACTGTCCACTCCGGGCTTTGAACTCCGGATCCATCCCGGTAAAAGCGCATTTCCCCTGTGCCAATCAGCTCAAACCAGGGCTAAACCGAATTTTAAATTCATGCTCGTTCAGGTATCGTCCTCAGAGATAATAAGTCGATTCAATGTGGACTGACAGTAACGAAGGTAGACACAGTTGACCATCTGTTCATCACAATCGAAAGCCTTCCACCAAATCCTATCTTCCATGCAGTTTACGGGCCAACTGGCCACAATTCTATGATAATTCGCGGTGGTGGTGGTGGTAGTGGGATTCGAACACAAGTCCTCGGGAGCGGTAATCCGGTAACATTTACCATTCATTCATCATCACCCGATCAGGACTTGTTTTCGACACTTCGTCTTCTTTTGCTTGTACATTACATTGTTCCACCCCGAATGAGCGTTCTTCGGTCTGCTGGCTAACAGCTTCAAAGCCATTAACGGGATTTGATGAATTTACGCTTATTCAAATCGTACAATTCGGCCAGGAGTACAATAATCTCTAAAAAGGATATATTGCGATAATAAACGTGTTTTCGGCAGTAACCAGGAAAAGACCACTGGATGCTAAGCGAATCACCTGGCCTGTAACCGCCAAGTGTTACGGTAACCGTAGTAAAAACGTATTACCGGTATCCGCGATAATCAACCACGAAGGGAAACTTGCCCGAAAAATCTTACAGGGACACCGTTGATCTGGTCGACTCTGTTGTGTTTTCTTACCGACACTTTTGCGCGCGCACACATAAACATACTGTTTCGGTTGCGTGTTTTCTCTCCTTCGGAATCTTGTACACTGAACAAAGGAAGGTCCGCGTAACTCTAAGGACGATTAGCTATCAATGACCTTGGCAATGCCCATTAGGGTCATGTTCTGCCTTCAGAATTTCTTGTATATCCAGCGTATTCTCTTGACAAAACGCTTTTGAAAAAAACCTGAAGTGTTATCAAGCCATTCCGCATTTTTGTCTGTCAGTTCTAGCTCTTTTCTGTGCATATTAAAATTAAAAAAATTTTATAATAGATAACCCCCTAGTCAAGTTAGAAGCACGCGTTACCCTCTTTGGCAAGTAATTGGTCTTAGTCGATTTCTTAAATAACTTCGACCAAAACGCGTCTCTATAGGACTGGCAGACTCGACGGATTCCAAATGGTTCTTCTGAAGGAATTCGTCTACGCCCTGACCTCTGTTCCGTCTGATATCCTCGCCAAGATTCAGTTCCTACTCAACCTGATTCAAGAATAATAGGCCTATATTCTTGGGAAAAAACTGAGGCGCGAAAAGAATGCTATTAGTCTATTTTATCGGTTTTGTCGCGCCCGTGGGTAGAAATATTGTCGTTATTTTGACGCGAATTGACAATCCAAGCAAACAAAACTACCTTGCAGGTAGTTACTGACAATGGACAATTCAGTCAGTTTTCGTTCTTATTTTCCCGTACTGTCTGTTTCTTTGGTCACCGATGTAGGGATCCCCTAATTGGGAGTAATCCAAGGCAACACACATTAGGTATCTAAATTAATACAAATCAAATTGCTGAGCTGGGTAGACGAATCAGGTTCTACTCGCAAAACACTTCGAAATTCGTTATCCAATTTGCACAGTTCACATTCATTTTTGCGCGTAACTTGATGACATCAGATGTCGGTGATTGAATTTGATCCTTCCGATATCACATTATCAAAACTAACAACACTGTAGAAATAGAAAACATTATGCAAATCAATAAGTGTATTTATTCGTTTGTGACTGATTAATGTATAATCGCAGTTGTAGTCTCGCGGTTGATACCACAGCAGCCACTACCACGATAGATTCGGAAATAACCCTGCAAATGAAGGATGAAACAGAGATGCACACACATGATATTTGACTCAAAAATCGTCTCAGAGGAGTTTGTGAATAGTCAATTTGTACAACTCCATTTTCGTTTCTACCGATCCTATTTTGACAGTGATCTTCTCAAGTGTGTTGAAAGTAGGAAGTGCTCTCCACATACCTATACCACCTCAGATTGTTCACCTTCCTATTGCGAACACTATATGATTCCCACATCAATGAACCAATAATTAGAAAGATAATAAATATATAAATCAACGATATTGCCACTTCGTTTAATCAAGCGTAGATATGCATTCATTGATTAGCTTATAACCCTCGCCACATGAAACGGAAAGTCACAACGTGGCCTCAAATATAACTCTTTACCTTTAAAGTGTGATGACTACTGTTTTACCACACAATGTACTTTCTTCACTGGCTACTAAACAACTACTACTCACCTCTTCACCCCAATTCTGTCCCCAACTGTTCTTCACGATCCAAAACGGTTTCTTCCCCTCAACTCCGTAGCCAACACCGAGAACTGCATGGTTCATTCCAGATGCTGGACACAAGAATGAGAACGGGTGGCTGATTCCGCTGGTATAGAACTGAAACGGAAAAATTGGCCATTCTTTAGCATCCGCTTAGTCGATTTTTAGGATTAGTAAAATTACTGTCTATAGTAAAAACAAACAAATTATGAATTTCAAAGGATCTTCAATTTGATTGTAGACCGATCATGTTCCATGTTAAACGTTTGACCAGCACTGTAAATCAGATAAAAACATTTACAATATATCACACGAGGTACTCAACTTATTTGTCTTCAACTTCAACTTACTTGAAGCATGTTAGCGTTCAGCGCCATGCTCAGTGGTCCGTGCTCCGCCATGTACGCGGCAATTTGCACCTCGTCTTGACTCACTCTTAGTGACGTGTTCACATATGCAACGAACTTGTCCTTGTTCAGCATACACTTCTGCTGATGAGCCACATACGGATAGTCCGTTTCCTCCTGGACACCGCCCATGAACGCCAGCGTTTCGTAGGATACGATTGGTAGTCCGCCGTTGCAACCGTAATTAAGAGTGTCGCAGTCTACCAGTTGCTGGTGTAATAAAATGAACCAATCAATGCGCAGGAAGTTTTGCAATCAATAAAAAGAGTTTTGCTCATACTACGGGCTCTCTGATTAATCCTATGGCACTATTGTCTACTATATCAGATTCGATAAATTATGTACACACAACTGAGCTTTTCTGTGAACATATCATCATGGTAGGAAACACACTATTTTTAAAGCAAATGCCGCTAAGCTAAAGGTGGCTGAATGAAATGATATGCTCCAACGGGTATCGCGAGATTTACTAAAAATATGAAGTAAATAGAGAGTAAATAGATCAAGTCGAATGATGGTTGTCTTGCCTATGTCATTCTGTCTAATTCTCGCTGTGGATTGCGAGTATTTTGGTGCATTGTTCTCACTGGGTTCGACTGAGTTCGCCATGAAAAAGGTGAGAGGGGAAGGGAAAAGGTGGGTAGGATGTTGTCCTTCTGTTCAAGCAAAACACTGCCACTTCACATGCACTGATGATGTCACCTCGGCTGGTGATGACAAATAACCAAGCTCGGCGAACCGGCGAAAGACAATTCTAGCTGTTTCAGACCCA